>JBAMBJ010003712.1:0-11165 GCA_037043495.1 Drosophila recens | reverse complement strand
AGGATCTCCCTAATATGTATGTATTACAATAGGACTAAATTATTGAATTTAAATAAATTTAATGCCTTCCATAAGTCGAAGTCTTCATAATTCTAACTTTTTTCTTGGATAATCGTGATTAGGGAAGTTCGACTGTATTTTTTATTGAAATCAAAAATTTTGTCCTTTTTTTATTATTTCAATGCATTTTTTATCCGCATATTGGATACCGGGCTAAAAAACAAAAAGAAAACTAGTTCATAAGGACAATTACCTGGTAGACCTGGCCCCAGCCGAGTGTGGTGCACTGCATCCCTATCGTAGCACTGAAGTACTTTCGCTGTGTAACTGGCTGGACATTACGCAAATTAAAGGGAATGCGTTCTGCCAGTCTCAATATGGCCACATCGTACGTTCTATACCGCTTATAACTCCGATGAACCACAATTTTGTCAACATGGCGGGTATCAGATTCTCCGTAGTTATCGAGACGGTAAACGGATCCAAACACAACCAGTAATCCACGGTGATGCGCAACAGACTTGTGAACACTGCGAAGGGAACCACAAGCACTTTGATTGATAGTTGATTGATGATTGATGCTACATAACCTGAACTTACTCTGTGACACAGTGAGCCGCCGTTAGTACTGTTTTACTGCTGATAATAACGCCTGTGCAGAAATGATTGTCACCCATGTATTCAATATAGTTAAGTGTTCGGATCGATACCAAATTCCTCACATACTTATCATTCTCCGGTATTATGCCACCGGCAATCAGCATCTGAAACTTATCATCCTTGGACCTACCAAAGGTTCCCCGAGCTCCGCACACAAAGAATACAAACTCCAAAAAGATAAAAGAAAAAACAAACTGACGACTATTCATGGTTGGCGTACTTGGATTGAGTTTAAACATGTAATATAACATTTATTAGAACAACTTTCTCTAAATTCATACAATCTACAAGATGTTGTACTCCCAGTTTCAGAAATCAGATTGAGATTCGTCAGATTGAAAACAGTCTGGGGGAGGGTTGTTGTTGTGGTTAATGTTGTTGTTACAGATTCGTTAAGCAATGTATTTTTGTCCACGCTGCAGATTACATGGCTCGCCTCCTGGGCGTGGTCAAATAAGTGGAAACAGACACAGACAATAATATAGAACTGGCACAAAGCACATACATATAGTCAGATGATACACATAAATATACATCTAATAGGGGATTAACAATAGTAATTTGCTCATTTGGAAATTGTAGCTTGAAGCTTTTGGCCTTATTTTCGTTTCGGCAACTTGTAGTTTGTTGGTGGATGCAGCTTCAGATGATCCAGAAATACGGGCTGCATGTCGGCACACCAGGATATCTCCTCACGCACTCGCACCGGGCCATCTTTGCAGGTCAGCCAATAAGTGCTCATGAGTCCCTTGCCCTAAATATGTATGTTCAGAACAAATGTTTAAAGGGAAAGATATGGGATATTCAACAAATACACACCTTGACATCGATGAGACCGCGATGCTCGGTCTTAAATCCGCCCACCTGCTGCAATGCCTCGTGCATTTCCTCGGTGATATGTATCTTGTGTGCCTCGCCCGTGCTCTCCATGCGTGACGCAGTGTTTACAGTGTCACCAAATAGACAATAACGTGGCATTTTAGTGCCAACAATTCCGGCCACAACGGGTCCAGTGTGGACACCGCAGCGTATCTGGATAAACTCGTCTCTGGCGCGGGGAATTCGGAATACGGTTGAGGCGTCCAACAAATCAAGTGCCATGGTTGCAATCTCGCTGATGTGCTTGTTGCCTAGGGCAAGAGTAGATGAACATATGCTTAAATGTTACACAGTATAAAATGTGTAAAATGCGACAATCGAGCGAACCTTACTTTGCGCGACCCTGTGTACTTTAATTTAACTGGAGGGAAGGTTATCTGTGGTATAGGTACGGATGGACTTGACGGTTCATACTGATTAAGAATATATTTGTACCTATGGGGTCCGGTAACTTACATTACACATAAAGCATTAAAAAAAATTCGGCAACGTGGGGCTCGAACACACGACCCTGAGATTAAGGGTCTCAAGCTCTACTGACTGAACTAATTGCTAAAAATCGTTAAAAAATACAGCTCTCATTGTTTGAAGAATAGTGTTGGTGTGCAGTATCAACGACAAAAATATTTAAATGAAACTTTTAAGGGCAAGGCAAACGTATGTTTAATTACTCCATTGTTTTACATGTGCGAACCTCCACTAAAGCTGAAATACTCTTATATTAAGAAGGTATAAAATATAAAATAAATAAAGACAAAATTAAAATTTTAAAAAAATTATTTCCCCCAACGAGGAGCGACTGACAACTGACTGAGCTAGCCGGGCACTTGAATATTAGTTTATTTTTTACCGATATAACTAAATCTAAGATATGCACAATTTTCCCTACTATATGTTTAGTTGGGTATTTCACTATCTTGCATTTTCACCACCACTATAAATATAGAATAAATAATTTGTAAATCCAGAATACCATGTTTGGTGCCTCCAGCTGCTATAGTTTCTTGCTTATGCTTATCAAAAATATATACGAGAATACTTTGTTTATTTATTGGCTTTTGTGCATTAATCATTTCTATTCTGATTAACTTAAAGGACGCTTTGTAAATTTAAAGTACAGGGCCTAATTCAGGCGCATGGGAAACCAAAACTTAAATTAGCGTAAAAACAGCGAGAAGGAGGCAAATACATAGAACGAGGGAGAATTGTGGGTCGTGCAGTGAGAATGAGGAGGGTCAATGCCTATGCGACTGACAGGGATATTTGCATAAATTACCGTTTTTCACTGGCAGCCCAGAGGCGACCATATAGGAGTCCCCAATGGTTTCCACCTTGTACACATCATAGCATTCGATGCGTTCGTCAAACACGCGATAGATTGAATTGAGAAAGGTCACCACCTGCCAAATATGTTTCAACGTTTCAGTTAAAGTTAATGGAGCTTAATAGCTATCCGTGCCCATCCCATCCCTCTGCCCGTCTTACCTCCAGCGGGGTGCACTCGGCCGCGATTTCGGTGAAGCCAACAATGTCGCTGAAGTAAACGGTCACAGCCTCGTACAGCTCGGCGGGCACCTGTCCCCAATGTGAAAGCGTTACGTGTGGTTAATTTGGCACTAAGTACACCTGCACTCACCTGTTGCGTCTGTTTCAATTGCATCGCCACACTGGGTGGCAGCATCTGGAAGAGCAGCGAATCACTTTTGCGCTTCTCACGCTTCAATTCTTTTGCCTTCAAGGACAGATTCATGGCGTATAACTGTGAGAAAGTGGAGACAGCTTCACTTAAGTTTACATTAGTTGTGACATCATTATTACCTGTATAGTTGCAGCGGCATTTTTGACTAGAATGATTATAATTGGAGATACCAGGAGCACAACAACTAGAATGGCTATGCCAATTGCCTCCTTGCGGTCTGCCTCAACGAGCGTCTTGTCCACATACTCCCTGCAAGTGCAACCAAAACAAGTAGAACGCTTTAGTCGAGTCCCAGACTTTTACATACTTGTTACTTAATTGAAATATACTTTAATTGTCTCTATGAAACTTTAGACGAATAAAAATTACTGCATACATTTAGGCTCTGGCGTTGCATATAAACTGAAAACAGCCATAACTATCATTACCATTATCCGATCTTATTAATTGAAAACCTTGATTTATGTCGCTTTGTTTTTGAACTTACTTAATTTCACGTCGCAGTGCTTTTTGTAAAATTCTCAAATCGTCCGTGTAATTATGCATAAATTCATTGTATTCAATAGCGCTGCGTTCATCCGATATATTGGGCTTATTCTTGAGCACATTATTGCTCCTGCAGAAAGAGAGAGAGAGAGAGCGAGGAAGAGGAAGAGGAAGAGGGAGAGAGAGAGAGCGAGGAAGAGGAAGAGGGAGAGAGAGTGAGTTTATAGAAAAATTTAAATTGTAATCTCGTAACTTCTCACATGAGCTTAACACGATGAAACTTCTTGGTACTGGTGATGTTAGTGTACATGGGCTTCAGCATGGGGGCATAGTTTAAAGTGGAGTTGATCATCTCACGGGCCATGAACTCATAACGCACATAGGACACAAAGTTTTCAGCTGTCAATGAACCACGTCCATAGTACCGGATGCCAAAGGATGTGGCAATATTTTGGCACTCTATGCTCTTGAGTAGATTTTTAAAGCCAACCAGATAGCTGCAGATGAATTTTAAGTTAGGAAAAATCATGAAAATCAATTATGATAGGATAACACACCGCCAGACACCGCTGTTGTCCGTCTCCTTAATCTGTTCATTTAGATGATGCAGCAGGCCGCGATTAATGGACGTATACCAATTCATAACTTCCGTAATGGAACTGTCCTCGGGCTCTAGGCGCACACGCTCTCTAAATTCATTTAGACGACTCTGAAATTCGTTCCGATTCAACATTACCTCCCTATCGTCCTCGTCCTCATCTGGCGCCGTCGGTACACTAATCTCGCTCCAAGTGGTCATGTTGTTCAACGCATAATCCGTGTTGGCAAAGCGCTGTGTCAGATTGGCACTGAGGAAGACATAATGCATTTGTCCATTGTTATACCCTTGCAGAGGATATTATTATTTTGTCAGGAAATGCGTAAATTCTTAAAGAGTATTCTTGTTTAAGATATTTGATTGAAATTAATGCACTATATTAAACAGCAGTAATTTAACTAATTGGTCGAAAATCATTCCAATAAACTGTGCTGTTTATTGGGATAACGTTATTGCTATGGTTTAAACATCCTGAGCAAAGTTGAATATAATCTGAGTACTATATATGGTGGACGGATTGGCCAAAGCTTAATTTAAAAAAAAGACAATTAAAACATACGTTACATTACTTTATGATACAATTTTTTTTAAAAACTGTCAGGCTCTGCAAGGGTATAAAATCTTTGGCTTGCCTAAGACAACTTTTCCTTCTTGTTATTCATAGTCGTCCTCCGTAGAAGGACCTTTTCGTCGCCGAGTCAAGTGAAGTGCAGGGAAGTGGAAGTCAACTCACCGCTGCTTGCTGCCATTGGTAAAGATATAGAAGGCCACCTCGGAACGTTCTAGCTGCAGTCGTGTGACAACTTTGCCCAAGTCCGTTGCAATCGTCACCTGGCGTGGGTGAAATGGATGAGATTATCACGGTGTCAACATGTGTGTGTGTCTGTTAGTTTGTGTTTGTATTTTGCGCAGTTTTTCCTTGGTTAGGAGTGGTCTTGATTAGTTGGACGTTTGTTTTGGTAACGCATTGAATAATTCATCAAACTTTTTTTCATGTGCGGGGTAAATACCAGGGGGAAATGAATCCATTGTTTACCATGTAATGAAATTCATTTAAGCACTGCTATTATATACTCTGTAATTTGAATTTGTTGAGGTTGATAAATACAACTTGTTTTTAAATTAGATTATTAAAATTGTTAAAGTTAACCCTCTACCGCATACAGAGCCATATATGGCTTTCAATTTTCAATGAAATTTCTTTTAGTTAAAACGGTACTTAAGCAAAGTCGATTGTTATTGGTCATTCTCTTTGCACTATTTTCTATTGGAATAAAATATGAAACAAATTTTCGAGTTGCCTCACTTCGTGTTTCTATGAGTTTTGTTCAAGCGTCTCGCGTGAATTTGTGCGTGAATTTGAAAGTGAATTTTGCTGAATTTCGAATAAAATTTATATCTTCCAAAAAAAACATTTCTTTTGTTGAAGAATAATTTTTTCCAAAAGAAAATAAAGATAGTAAAGAAAATGAATAAAAATCGGCGAAAAAATGTATGGTTCTTCATTTATTTTTTCCTAAACTATAAGTATACCCAAAAAAAAAAATGTGTCCAAATATATATTATAATATGCATAATAAACACATATATGCATAAAATTAAGTGTTTTATGTTTTTTTATGTTTTTTTGATTTATGTTCATGCAGTAGAGGGTTAAGAGATTTTTAATTTTTAAATTATTCCTGAAATTTTGAAAATTCCTGATGCAATATTTTCTTGAAAATGTAATACTTTATGCAATTTTATTCTCATTTTCTTAATCTACAATTTTAACTCTTTTGACCGCAGGTAAATCCATAATCATAAGACTGATCCTCACGATATTTTCTTTATTTCTTTCTTTCAATCTTTTCCCATTTTTTACTCCGCATTCTTTTTTGCTAGAGTATGCGGTTTTCGATAGTCGCCTTTGCGACTTGCAATGTTTTGCATTCTTAAGTACGTGACCCAGTTGAAGGGCCGCTCTCAAGTTTGTATTTCCTGTTTGCCACGCCCACTCACAGACTGTGCCAATGCATATTTTGCTTATCAATTCACTTTGGTATCAAGCAATATTTTCATTTTATATTTTGCGTACGTCTTATTTATATTAAGCGTGGACAGGCATGGCCTTGTCGAGGGGGATTGTGGTTGGAATGGGGGTTGGGTTGTTGGTTGGGGGTTGAGATTGGGTCTGAGACCGAGTTTCTAGAGTGCGTTGTCGAGAGGCTTCTCTCGGCGTTGGCCACTTACCTTGGCAAACAAATACATATTGGCAATTGTGATATTTCCCCAACCACCACCGCACCACCAACAGGCCATAAAACATTCCCATGGCTACAACTGTTTGCTGGTCAAGTGAGCAGTCAACATGGAGACTTGTGTTGTGTCGTGCACTTGCCGTATGATTGAATTTAAGCAATAAATTTTAATTACGCTTCAAAAGCCAAGACTGCCCCACATTTGTGTTGGCTTGCTTTCTTGGTGTTTGTTCTTCTGCTTCTTTGGTACTTACCTGGGTCTCAATGTCGGCCACATCGGCCCTGTATTCCAGTATCTCCTGCAGTGTCAGCGATGTTTGCACAATCAATGCCAATATTGGTATAAATGGTAGAATTATCATCTGCAAAATGTATACGTATTTTCAACTCTCGCACTCCATTCTCATTTTGTGTGTGTGTGTGTGTTTGTGTGTCGAATTGTGATTAGTCTTTATCGTGGTTGGTGGTCGCTAATCGCGACACTTCATTAGGAGACGCACGTGACACTTAATTTCTCTTGCTACACGGTTCGTGAGCTAATTAAGATGCATACGCTTTCCTAATTTATGCTATGGCTCTCACCGCCACGCCCCCTTTTAACTGCCCCCTCCCATTTTCTACTCACCTGCATCAGCTGCAATCGGCGTCCGGTTTTTATAGCCGGATTCCGTGCAGCGGCACTGCAACATCTGCCGCTTCCGCCATTGGATATATCCTCGGAACTAATCGAGCGCACGGAAATTTTATCGAGCTGCAGATTATGGTGTGTGTGTGTGGGCACCAGGAGTAATCCACTGGTGCCACCAGTGGTGGCATTGCCGCCGCTGCGACCAGCGGGATGATTCGATTTGCAGTTGCTAATGTTGATCTTAATGCATGTGGATGCGGCCGCAGTTGCCGAGGCCGAGGCGGAAGCGGAAGCGGAGGCAGTTGCATCCATCGCTGTTGTCTCCTTGCTCCTTTGCATCGTCTGCTGTCCAAATGTCCTATTCAATTTGCGAGCTGCTCGACCATTTAGCATATTGAGCACATCGGGAACGCTTCATAAACTCAAACGTTTATGACTGCATAAACTGCGATACATAATTGTGTGTGGTTCGAGTAGTTCGGTTGGTTCGGGTCGTTTAGGGGGGTTTGGGGGGGTTTGGGATGTTTCAATTCTGAGCTGTTTCAATTTGATGGGCACTTGTGACACTTGTGGAGTTTCCCGGGTCCCCGGTCCCTGCAGTAATGAGAAAGGCGCATAAAATAATTGCAAAAACGGATAAATAAACACATATGGGGACTGTTGTGCCCGCTCTCCCTCTCCCACCAAGTACCCCTCCCTGATTCCCAGTCAGCGCGTCATGTCAGCACAACAAATTTGATGGATGAACAGCCAAAGCGCTGGATAGGGTTAGGGGTTACGGAGTGAGCGGTAAGTGGTGAGTGGGTGCGGGGGTTAAGGTTGCTGATGGTTGGTGGATGGCTGAGCTGCACTGTCCAAGGATTTGCCATTTGAGTTGTAATTGTGCCGCTTTGACGCGGGAAACAATGCCAAGTAAATAAAGGATTATTGTACTAAGCACAAGTATGTCAACTGTTTCGGCCAGTGTAGTGTAGCGTTTGCCCAAGCAAACAATTTCCGCAATGGTCTTCAGCACACACATATCCTTTTTACTGGCTGTTGCTCTTGCTGTTTACTTTTCACACACTCATCAGGCGCATTTATTGATTAAACTTTTAATTGCGTTGACAAATTGTCATTAAGTGGGTGCAAATAATCACATTAACGTGAAAAGACTTAAAAAAAATAGGAAAATATTAAAAACGAATATATCCTTCAATACAATCATAACCTTAAATGCACCATGACTGAAAGTAATATACGATACAATATGTAATTCATTTTCTATCAATTTTAACTGCATACGCAACATGAAAATCATTGTATCATTTTCCGCATCAGAAGCGCGCACATTAACAATAAATATTATTATTTTTATTACCACATTAAATATCGCACAGAGCACAAATTCAATTATCTATTTTGGGCAAGCACTTAAATACCGCTTATACCGCCTCAAGTGTCGACTACTCCGCTAGAAATGTTGCACAAATTCCCGCGAGGAGCTCTGGAAAGCAACTGAACTTAAACCTGTTGAGTTTCGTCCGTTTATAGTCGCTTTTACATATGTCCTTTGGGGCGCTGGGTCAAGTACCGCCCAGTTCCCACCCACTAATGTTAGACTGTTAGACTGCTGTAAACAGTTTCAACTGGATTTCCTATGCTAAGGTGTTAAAGCAGTAGAGTATTGACATAGTTTCTTAAGGCATTCAACTTTATGTTTAATATTTATGCATATATTATTATTAATATAAATTTATTTGGTTTATTATTGGTTGGTTTTTAAATGTAACAGCAAGGCGCCTAATGTTAACAGTGCAAGCTGCTTGTTCAACTGCTTGTTGGCAGTCTAAACTGCTTGCTCAACTACTTGTTGAACTGCTTACATACCATAACTAAAGCTGCCTGCTACGCTTTCAAATTCAGCTGCTTGCATAAAGCTGCTTGCTATGTCGAGGATTCTGTTATGTTGTTATTGTTGGTAAACAATGCAAATTCAAATGGTTAACTTGATCAGCGCGTCGTATGATTAATATCTGGCCATTAAATTGAGTTATTATACAAAAACGTACGACTTGGTCTATGTAATTCAAATCGACAGCCATTGTCACGCCTTTTTTCGTTGTATGCATGAGATCATCGTGCGATAGACACACTCCATTGTCGCCTTTTAATAAAGCGCCTAAAGCGAATGAGACTTTCCAAATCGGCCATTTGCATAACTAGCTGTAAAAGTGCTTAAAACATTAACAACAACAATCGGCAGCGATTGGCTGAATTCGAATCCGCAAAGCGAAATGATATTCGAAACCAAAAAAACAAACCAACAAAATTATATACAAAAGATAATAATGCACAGAGCGTGGAGTGGTAACTAGAAACCAGTTCTAAACAGTAGAAAGAGCGGGAAAAAAGCTAAAACACTCACACACACACACTCACACACATTAGCGACGCTGCTGTTGGTCGGGATGATTGGACGATGGGACCATCATTGGGACCACCTTGACTCCGTCGCCCTGCTCACTTCGTCTTTCCTTCCAGCCATGAAATACAATTGGATCGGGTAACTTTGAACTGGGCGGTGCTGCTGCGAGTAGTATGTGGTGTCCAAATTGATGTTTCAATAAAGACTATAAATTTATGACTAACGAATCAAGTGGACGCCCAAGAAATTCCCGCCAGTCTTTAACTCTTTGAAGGGGCCAAAACACGACAACGAGTAGGTGTCGCCATTGGTGCCACAATGAATTAATTTGGACAATTTATGAGCCAATCTCGCGGCTGACAACTGCCCAGAAATAGCTGGCAATAGCTGGCAATGGGAATGCTGCCTTTTCACACTCTGTCCGCTCCGGTGGTCGATCGTTTTCTATTCGAGAAATTGAATTATAATTTGATGCCCGATGTCCGATGCCCGATGCCCAAACGCATCTGCATACATTAACGAATTGATCGGGCCACATAAATCTGGCAGCTGCGACACAATTAGCAGCACCGCCAACTGACCAAAGCCGCCACCCAAAATTGACAGCAACCTGGCGACCAGGCAGTCAGTGAGCCAAGTCAGTCTTTCAGCCAGCTCCAACAGTTTGTGTGCGTACATAAATAGTCGGCATTGCTCTCTTCTGGCCAACAGCTGAACGATAAACACAAACGTAAGCCCAGAGATTAAACTAAAGCAAGCCGAAGCAGCAATACTCTTACTCTGATTTCATTTGAAAAAAAACATAATATTGCCCATTACTTGTCTCCATAAAATAAAATACAACTTTTTTTAAAGTGTATTTTTAACAAGGCTGCAAACCAAATCTGAGCCGTACCATTGTTGGGCTACTCAATTTATTTTTATTTACAAAATTATTATTAATTTTTTTAATAAATCAAGAAATTATAAAAACAATTAAAATAATTATTTGATACAATTAACCAAGGTTTGAACCAACACCTTAAGATTGATGGTTTTTTGAACTTTTCTAAAATTTTGGTGATTTGTAGCCTTTATTTTTATATTATTTGATATGATATATATTTCATTAATCAAAAGCTATATATTTACATATGGCAACGTTAATGACATCAACATATTTTTATTTTTATAAGACGCCTTTGTATGTAACATTCTAAAATATTGGTCCTATTTCATATCTTGATTTTCTGCAAAAATATCCACGAATTTATTTTCTTTTAAAATTCAGAATTCGATAATAGTATGCATAAAAGCGATGCCACTTTTTTACAATTGCTGCATGACAAAGAATGTAATGAAAAATCCAATATCAAAACTTCAAAAGAATCAAACTCCAGATATTTTTTTCCAAGTGAAGTAGGTATAAAAAGCACAAATATATTCGGAAATTAATAAATTGGCAGCACTAAATGTGAGGTTTCTATTTGCAGAGGATTTTATTAAAGAAAAAATATCTGTTGGCTATGGCTGCGACCAAAGTTGGCGGAGCCCCAAACTGCACGAAATTAGAGTGCAGCCCTCAGACT
>JBAMBJ010003711.1:0-27360 GCA_037043495.1 Drosophila recens | reverse complement strand
CAGTGGCATCTATTGCTACATATAACAGCAGCTGGATCTGTTCGAAAGGAGATTCCCTGCTCGCATCCTTGAACAAACTTTACTGTTTCAGTGCATGGAAATTGCCAGCAAGGACATGTGTAGTTGCACTTGCCACTTGATGTACTTTACTTTGTTGCAGTTGCAACATCAGCTGCTGCAACGCTCACAATTTACAGATAAACATTTTGATAATACGAATATTATAAAAGCACATTAAGCTATTTACGAGTATTTGTTAGTTTTGCTATGTAAATTGATTTGATGCTGATTTTGATAGATTTAACATTTGTCAATGCAATGATAATTGCAAATGTGCGCTTAAAATTTATGCCGCATTCATGAGTTATTGTGAATTACTTGTGTACATGTGATTATCTGAATTTGTATTTTGAAAATGTTGTTTGCCATTATCGCTCAATTGGCAAATGTGCTCAATTGTTGCATTAATTCGGCTAAAATTATGCTAATCATATAAATGCTAATTTTCGTTGTTATTCTGTTTATGTTTACGCTCTTTACATTACAAAATACACATCAGAAATCCCGGCAAATATAAGTACACTAATCAACTGAATTCTACGTATTTAAAGCAGACCATTAAATACCGTGTAATGTCTATAAATACTTATTAAAGGATTGGGTATGTTTGAAACAAGGTCAATAACTGTAGCCAAATTTACTTTCTTCAATCCGAATTTTATAAGCTGCGTAAATAATCAATTCAAAACAATGAATATCTAACAAATTCTTAATGCTTAAATTTACATTTAAAATTATTCAACAAAATACAAAAATAATATCCTAAGAAATTTAATCTCTTTTTCAAATCTTACACTTTTCTTCATTCAAAACATAATCATTATTATAGAAAACTCTGATGGCAAGGCTTTAAGTAGCATAAGCTTTCCAGTTTGCTGCTTGACCGGCTTTGAAATAATTACTCGAACTTTGCACAGGCAGCTTGCAGCGTGTTTGTTGTGTCTGCCACGCCTAATCCGCATGCCGCCCAGAAACTTTTGTTTACTTCTCAAGACACCGGCATTGTCTGTCGCCGAAGCAGAAGGCGATTGTTGCACATGCTAATGAGCTTTGGCTTCAGTGTTGGCTCTGCCTGGAAACGTTCTCGCATTCTCTTTGTTAATCAGACGGTCGCAAGGGAGACAACACTTGGGCGTTAGTTATCCCTTGGCCAACTATCAAACAAGCCGCAAGTTGCAATTGAAGTTGCTGCTGTTACGGGGACACAAGAGGGACCAGAAGAGGGACATTATTAGGGTTTGGTTGCTTTGCCTTTGCGGTCGCGGGCAGTCAATAAATTTTGCGGCCAGGGAGTGAATTGAACTAATTAAATATTGACAAAAGGCGAGCTACTTGTCTGTTGTCCTGTGACTCAGAGTAAACCAATTTGGACTTCATTAGCCGAATAAATGTGGTCGCCAATTGCAAGTCAAATTTCGTTGGCTTTAAATCAAAATTTACATTCTAGCGGCAAGTCTCAAAATGGAACTGAAGCAAAAGTTGTGGCGGCGTCTTAGTTATGATAAATGTAAAAAGCAACCAAGGGGCAACTAAGCGTGGCTGTGGCAACAAATCACAAAAACTAGCCAAAGTTTAATTTGAATTCCAAGTTGCCGGAAAGTTTGTCGCACTTGCAGTTGTTACAACTGTCTCCCTCTCTCCCTCTCTGTCTTTGTTCTTCTCCTTCTTTCAGCTATTGTTTATTACACAAGTTTGGTCTTCGGCCGTGTTGCGACAAATGCGTGGCAATTACTTTTTAAAGCCCAAAACAAATTGATTGCCACTCGAGTAGACGCAAAGAAGGTGCGAGAGCGGAGTGCTAAAATAATTCACATCGATAATGGCGCTTTAATCGCACAAAAACTTCCGGCAATTTCCCAAAGAGTGTTGAGTGCTACTCCCCTGTCCTTCCCTCACCCTCTCTCCCTACTTTTCTACTCTTCCTTCTTTGCCTTGACTCGATTTGTTGATTTGCCTGAAGCATTGGGCTCTTTATGCTGTTTACATGCTGACGAACATGGCTAGAAGTGAATGCCTCCTGTTCTCCGGTTCGGGCTTCTGGCTCCAGGCTTCCAGCTCCCCGGTTGAACGCCTTGCTGCGCTAATTTTGTTAATGTATCCTGTGCACACATACTCCCCCAGAAACGCCAAAATACACTCACACACAGAGAGAGTTTTTTGTGCCTTCTTAATTTCGTGTTTTGCTTAACTTTTTTACTGTGCAATGGTCTACAAATCCGGCGGCTTTGTGCAATCAGCGTTAACTTGTTTTTCCCTATTTCAATTTTTCGTTCGTTGCTTTTCTTTCCTTTCCGGTTCCATTCGGTTCCACTTTCATTGCTGCAGCGGGTTTTTTGCTCGACGCAAAACATAAAGATAAGTAAATCCCTGCCAGCTGCGCGGCGAGATATGCAAATGTTTATTTAGAATTTCGTTTAACACCGGGGCGTATGCGTAATGTGAGTCGCCCTCTGACACACGCGTCGTATGCGTAATGCTTTGAACACTTCATTAGCGCAAATACTGTAGAGTATCCTGGGGGATCTATTTCAAGTTGCTGCAATACTTAAGCGTCTCATATCCTTCACATTTCCCATCGACTGTCCAACGGGCGCATTAAATTTACTCACTTGTCATATGGGCAAAGGACATTTAATGTCCTTTTGATGCGAACTGCAGCTCGAAGAGAAATCCCAAGTCAAAGCCGTAGCATTACGCTGTAGTCGTAAACAGAACTCAGACATCGGGGAGCAGTTCCTTAATTACAAAGTCATTGCAATTGCCTGACAATCAATTGTTTAATTTACTCACAAAGCGCCGTCGTCTTTGTCGTTGTCGCTCTCGCTCTCGCCAGCAATTAAGTAATTGAGAGCTGCATAAATCAAGGCAAATGACTTATAAATATAGAAAGAGCACGAAATACAGCGAGTGAGGGGGATGGAATCAAAATCAATATCAATATTGTGCTTGCCAAGTGGTCGGCGTAATGCAAATTTCATAATTGAAAACTAAGTGCTGAACAAAAAGTTAGGCATAAAGCACTCTCGGCTATAAAAGGGGCAATCTCTCTCTCTCTCTCACTCTTACTTTACCTCTCACTCTAACTCTCTTTGTTCCTCGCTCTCTGTTTCTGTTTCTATAACTCGGGCTTTAGTGAAATTATAATTTGGCCCATTGGCGTGAAAAAATGAAAATAAGCTCAACTTTGGCGGTGAGCAAAACTTTGCCATACTCACACACAGCCAAACAAACAATTGACTTTGAAAGCATTCGAATTGTTGGTAAGGGTAAGAGGTTAGCTGTGGGTTAGGGGAGGGTATACTGTGGGGGGGGCAGGGGACTCCCCTTTAAAACCTTTGGCGCAGCCATTCAATTAAACTGAGTGTAGTTTTCAATAAACTGTGCGCTGCTTGAAAAATAGCAAATAAATGCGAGCGTTTCGCACAGAAGTCAATAAAAATAAGAAAATGGGGAAATAAGAAAACAAATAGATATTGCTGATGAAAGTGCTCAACAGCAAATATACCCTATAAACTTTAGACAACTTTCTCGCTTGACAAGAATTTGCGATCACTCTTTAACTCTAATTTAGATGTGAAAAGAAAATATAAATTCAATTTAAAATATCGTTTATTTGCTTAGTTATGAGTATTTTCTTTTATTTGAATAGAATTACTTTTTTTATGTCTAGAAAAAGTTTATCATTATAACACTCCATTATTTTGATAGCATGCATATAACTTATGTATATACATAATTCCTTTATATGTCTTTAATAGAATGATAAGGATACCGGTGCTCATAAATGAACATAGTTTGTGAGCAACCCTCGGAATGCGCCACCACATGTGCAACACTCAAGTGACACAAAAGGGTCACGACGGCATAGAATTACCACACGGGTCGAGATCCCGGCCCTCAGCAATAAAAAGATCAAATAAACATAAGCGAGCCTGCATGTATGTGGGAGCAGATAAGATCATAGAAAGCAAGGAGTAAAATATATGTAGAGCAGATAAGAGCATAGAGCACAAAGGGTAAGAAGGAGTAAGAGATATGTGTCAAATAGTTAATACATAAGAAAAGATCAGACTATACAATGAGTAAAAGAGAACCAAACATACCACAAGACAACTGTCGACTCTATCTAAATAAATACATAAGACAATACAATAAGTAGGAAGAAGTCAGGAATATATTAACACTATATCTAACTCTGTTTATTAGTACATAAGAATCCTTTAAAACCGCATACAACTCAATAAACGATGTCAGTTCATAATCATAACTCGTGAGTGTTTTTACTTAGGGATTGGCCTGCATATAATTATACTGAGATCTAACAGCAACTAACATTGCGGAAAGACTTAGTACTTTTGTATGCATTGTGTCTGCAATACTATTTGAGATCTATAACAGCAATTGATATTGCGGAAAGACTCAATAGCTTTGCTAACAACCGGTTTTTAAATCAAATACAGTCTATAATAACCTATTGCTCAGTTCTTAGAAAAGACAGCAGCTTAGTATACCCTTTTGTTTTATTGTTATAAACAAAGTGAACTTAAGTAGCTAAGGGTTGATAAAGAGGCGGGACATGACTGAGCATTGGACACGAAGAAGAGCAAAGGGATCGCCAGTTGATACTACTAAATGCAATTTGTGCTCGAGTTACGGCTAAGCGGATTGCAAAGCACTAAAGCACACCGAGCACATATCGAATATTTATGTATTGTATGTATGCTGCAGCTTACCGCGCTGGACAACGGACTGTGTGGACAGTGGACCGTGGACAGTAAACTGTGGACAGTAAGCAGTAGAAATGTGCTTTTGTTTATTGTGAAATACATTCATTGAAGACAATGGATTGGATAATTCTAACTGCCCGATATAGTTAATCACATAAAATTATGGGGGCATCATTCGGATTGTTAATCAATTTAAAAATGTAAAAGTGTGTTCAAAATTATATTAATATATTTAAATTGGAAGAAAAAAAAATGAATTTAAAATTACAAACGAATATACTTCATTTAAATGATTTCAAATTTTTTATTTTTATATAAAATAAATTAGTTATTTATTTTAATTATTTTTAGAAAATATTTTGAATTCTTCTATTTATGCCAGAAAGAAGAGAATCCACTGTCTGAACTCTGCGCTGAACTGGTTTGTATCTGTATCTGTAAATGTATCTGTATCTGATGATTGCCTTACTTTCTTTTGCTGTTTCGTTGTTTATCCAATTGTCTTTTGTATCTCTGCCTTACATGTGTTTTGAACGTTATCTACTTTGCTTCGGGGATAAGCTCCATGTTGCATGTGCGTGGGTCGCTGTTGCTGTTGCTGTCGCTTTAGCTCTAGCTGCCCCACGTCCATGTCGCCAAAGTTGATGTCAGGCCACGTCGAATAAGCGATAAGCAACAGCAGCAAGAGCTAAAAAAAAAACTTTGCTAACAAAGTTTGTGGGAGGGCAAAAAATATAAAGGAACTGAAACTAATTGTTTGGTAAAGTTAGTTGGGGCACGTGACTAAAATGAAGCTATGGGCAATATCAATTACCCAGCAGCAATGAGGCGTCAAAAAGTCGTTATACCCCACGACCCCAAAAAACTATGCAACCAAAAATTGTTGCAGCAACAATTGGAAACCAACTGAATCGCAACAAATGCTCGTCACACATCATCAATAAAAGATTTGTGAATAAAAACGTAAACCAAAATTGTAGCCAATTGCTCGATGCGATCACGACGTGGCCACAACGGGCAGATGAGCGATTGGAGAGGGAGGTAAGAGAGGGAATGGGCGAAGGGAGGAGGATAGCATAAATCAATCACTTCCTCCAACTCGAACAATTGCCCCTTGTGCCACTTCCTGTTGCCTGTTGACTGTGCATGTTTGTTTTGTATGACATGGACCAAAGTCTGGTAAATTTTATTTATGGCTTGCCAAAACAGACACACACATACACACACACACACATACGTAAATAAGCAATTGTTTTTGGCCCTCAATTATTTTGGTGACGATGGTTGAATTTGTTGTGTTTTGTGGTTCGCCACGCCCCCCGCCCACCGCCCACCGCAGTCGAGACAACGATATTCTGACAACATTTGCTCTAATAAATGTGATTTATGGATGGGCGGGGAATCAATCCGGAAGCGGAAGTGCACTGTCAACACTGCCACAGTTGCAGCAAAGTTTTCGACTTCATAATGAGCTGCAACTTCAGCTGCAAACAGCGTCAATATTTTAATGCGATTTTCGTAAAAAAAAAAATAAACTAATGGAAATTTGATGGACTCTCTGATTCAGGGGAAAAGTTTCAAATTGTTGTCGTGAAAAGTTTAGACTTGTTTCACATTTTTGATCGACTTGAGCTGATTGATGGGAGTCATTCGGAGGCCCAGTGATTGACATTGATTTATGGCCATGATAAAACAATGGTCGACATGTTGCGTATACGCCGTGAGCCTCTTTCAAATGATTAGTGTATATTTTTCAAAGCAATATTAACTTTTTAATGTCGTTTATGTGAATTAATATCAGTTTACAAGTGGAATTTTTAAAATTAAATTTTTACTGGATATATTAACGTATGTATTTTAAATATTTTTACAATAAAATCACAATGAAATTTTTTGAAAAAGTGTGTCCCCAATTTAGTGAGCTGCTCTTTAGTCTGGATTTAAGGCACATTTAAAATATGTTGCGTGAATCTAAGCAACACATGCCACACCACACCCCTCTTTTTTTTGTGTCGTCTCATCCCCATTGCCAACATTTTACTACATTATGCACTTTCAACACTCCGCAGCTCATTCATTTTATTTATTCTGCACTTCAAAGCCGTGTGTTCTCTGACTCTCTCTCACTCTCTGAACTTTCCCTCAGTCTCTCAGCCCACCTGTCCAAACAGCGAACAAAAAAGCTCAGCTCAACTGAACTGAGCTGAGCTGGCCCGAACTGAGCTGCACTGAGCTGAGGCAAGGTAAACAGAGGTGAGGGAGCATTTGCATAAAACACAAGCATGCAAAAACTTGGCACTATTTCATTACAGTTGTTGTCACTCGCATAGGGTATGACAGCTATAAGACAAAGTTTGATACGTAAAAAAAAAATAAAATTAAAAGTCTTCCCTGTTCCCCTAATTTAAAGTGCAATTTAAATTCGATATCTTTTCAAAGATACTGTAGTTTATTAGGAAAGTGCACTTTAAATTCGGTGTGCTCAATAAAGTATTTATTTCTCTTTTGATTTTCCTATGTCTTTTCAGTGTGCAATTTGGTTTTTACATCAGTTTTTCATTACGTTTGTCACAAACTCGCGACATTTGGCCAAGAAACAGCGGCAACAACAACAACAACTTCGACACCCTCAACATGGTTTAAAAGCGCATTAAAGCCGAATGTTTGATGGCCATTATTAATAGGCAGCAGACGCTGCGGTGCATTTAAACGGAAATTTAATTCCATTTGGCAACTCTTTTGGTAGCTGCTGCTGCTGCTGCTCATTGCTTGGCCAACTATTTTTCGATTTACCGCCGAGTCGTTTCACTTGTCGGCCGTTTGGGCCACATTGCAACATTTCTAGTTCATTTCCGGCTAAAAATGAGCTGCTGTCCGGCCCGTTGTGTGCCTTGTGTGTCTCGTCCGTTCTGGCCAAGCTCGTACTCGTATGTGGCCCCATTTCTCGGATTTGCCATTTTGAACCATTAGATGGAATACATTACGACTCTCTCCTTCCCAAGTCTCTGTGTCCGTGTTTTTGACTATTTTCAGCACGCCTTTGTGCATAATTTTCCAATTACTATCAATAAATTCGAATGGATGCAACTGCCAAAAAAATAATTGAGAAATTATAACGCTATCTGTAAGTTTGTTTTAACTCTCAGTTAAATTGTCAGTTTGGGCAATCATCTACAGCTAGACTTTAATTACCGATTAGCATTTTGCATTTTGGCCAATTGGAGCAGTTGCTGCCAGCGACAAGGATAACGTTGCCAGGGATTGCATAAATCGCTCGGAAATGGCCAATAAAATGGCTCCATGGAATCGCAATCATTGCCCCCTCAAAAGCCTTAGCTTGGCCAGAAGCCAGTCCTCAACCCTTTTGGCCAGAGTTTGTGAGCTGCATGCTAAGTTGAAATAATGCTACGAGTATTGCCCTACTTTGCTCCTCGAATCTGTGGCACATTTCATGGCATCAAATTTGGCATTCGAATTGACAGAAGAAACAATCAGAAAAGTGCAGAAATATTCGGATTATTATTTGGGTAGTGGTAGTGGAAGCTTTGGAAATTAAGGTTAACTTAGAGTAGAAAAAGATGTCGACGAAAATGCTTTTTGAATTAGAAATAGAAAGACAGAAAAAAAATGGGATAGTTGACACTGTAAAAGAAAATGTTAAAAAAAAGTCTTATAGTTAAAAATCTTTTCATATCCAATCACCAGTGAATTAACCAATTACCATTCACTGGTGAATTCACCACTTACCATTCCCTGATGAATTCACCACTTACCAATCACTGCTGAATTCACCACTTATTATTCACTAATGAATTCACCGCTTACCATTCACTGGCGAATTTCCGTGATATAATTTATGGTAACCAGATTAAATAAGTTTAATACGTCTGATCTTTGTTTGGTATCCACTTTATCCTTGAAATTAATCTTTAGTGTATTCCACAATTTGAGGTGCACAGTTTCCGCTTTGAGCATGTTCCGAGCGTCATCGAGCGATTAAAACTGATTTAGTTGCGTTTATGGCAAATCCTGTGGCCATTAGCATTTGCCAGCACAGCTGTCACTTCAATGAGCTACGTGACATGGAAACATGTGCAATGGCATTTAGACATTGTGCTGCAGCCCCCTCCACCCATTTATCCAGACTTCAAGTCAGCCAAGTTTGATGGAGCCCATCAGCAGAGTGCGCAACCTGCATAAAATCAAAGCACAATCGTCAAAAGAGCGCTCTCTCTCTCTCTTTCTTTCTAGTCTCTGTCTCTCTTTGTACTCTTCTGCTCTTTGTTTTGTCATGTTTCTCTTAGTTTTTTGTTATGCAGCACAAAAGTGCAATATGCATTTTGTTACCGTTGTGCCTTTGACATGCACATGAAATGAATGCAAAATGAGATACAAGCCAGAAACAAACACACACACACACGCGTACATACACACACTACTCTGATACACGCACACCTGCGTCACCTGTTGCCGCTTAGAGCTGCCACCGAATGCCGAATGGCGCCCACTAATTGGCCTAGGCCAAAGCGAAAAGCAACGGCAGCAGCACGGCAATTAAAACTTCCCACAACCCCAAAAAGTAGGCAACACAAAATTGTAATTTCAATGCGAACGTCAGAAAAGTCAATAAAGAACACAACTTAAAACTTAAATGCAACTAACAAACGATGCTGTCACGTTTTCTCTCTCTCTCTCTCTCTTTCTCTCTGCTAGCATTCTCCTTCTCGCTTTTCCCATCTTTAAGTTTGGTGTGTTTTTCTCACTCAACTTTTCATCGAAGTTTGACTTGCAGCTAAAAAGTTGAGATCTGCTTTTTCCTCGGTTTACCCTTGCTGAAAGTATTATAAATGTTGCTTAATGTTCGCAACGCTGCTCAATGTTTATCAACTTAAAAACCAGTCTGCTTTGCTCTCAACGCTTTCATCGAAAGCAAACAATTTGTTTAATATTTTCGTGATTTTACGAAGTGCAAACAAAACAGCTTTTGAAACTTGAAATAATTTAAGCGGTTTTTAATACCCAATAGGTACACATCATTTGTATATGAATCAGAGATAATTTATTAATTGTTCTATTTTAATCATAATTATAATTAATAAATGCTTTTAAATGAATTATTTATATTTTTACTTTAATTTTCAACACTTTGAAATATTTTGGGAAAAATTCAATTGTTCTTTTGGTAAACTCATTAAACTATACTTTATGATATAGAATCAGAATGTAAGTTGAGTTAATTTTGTTGACACATTGTTAACCTGTCTCTAACAGTCCAGAGCATAGAAGCTTCGACGTGCTAAGTTCATTTTATTTTTTATATCATTTTGCTCTTGTCCATTGCTCTTTCTGTCGTGCTGGTACGACAACAACTGAAGCAACGAAACAACAACAACCAACAACTACAGCAAGAGCATAACAATCGCATTTGCCAACTTCATTTATTGTATTGTTAAGCTGCTAACTTTAGTTTATTGCAGCCCATCAGCACCAGCAAAAGCAAAAGCAGCAGCAGCATCAAGTGAAAAAGTTGGCTCATTGTTGTTCTTGTTGTTACCTACTTCTATCTCCCACACCGTTAACTCTCCTCCACCGTCTGACTGCATATAATTTGTCATATTTTTAATGACTTTCCAAGTGAGCATCGTGTGCGCTATAATTGCAAAGAGAAACAAAACGAGGCAAAATGAAAGTCAAACAGCGCAACAGACACACAACAACATTAATACAAACAATAACAACAAGAGTAACAACCATTCCACCTTTTTGTTTTAGCTAATCTGTTGTCTATTTGAATGTCTCTTTTTGTTTCTGTTGCACACGCTGCGTATGCGTAATTTGTGGTTACCTGTACTGAACGAACTCAAATTACAATAGCCTTCTCTTCTCTTTCTATTAGCATATACATTTTTTTCTGTATGACTGTTGTTTTTGTTGTGTCTTGTGTTTTGTTTTGTAATTTATTTAGAGCTGCCGCATTGCATGGCCATTTATTATGCAAATGGCCGCTGGTGTGGCCAACAATTTTGGGCCATAAACACAAAGCGAGCCTGGCAGACACACAAATCATTTTCATTATTTAGTTACCAAATGCCCAAGACCACAAAATGCATAACCAACAATTTTAGCCAATCAACCGCAAGGCATGAAAATAATAGAAAAATTACCGTTATTGTTTTAATTTGGTTTTCATTGATTTTTCGTGCAGAATGACATTGAACAATTTTATGATATTTAGAATGGAAAACAACAAAGGTGGCATTGCTAAAGAGGTCTTACATTGAGCACTTAGTTTGTATTTATTATAACTTAATAATCCCTAATTAACCTAAAGTAAGCTATTCAAAAGGCAAACCATAGTCCGTTATTCATTTTATTGTTTTCTTTGATTCAAACACTCAAATGCAAGGCCACAAAAAATAATGAACATTCAGATTTCTATTCCATCTGTAAGTTAAACCAAGCAAAACCAAACAATTTTCTGTGCTTTGCGGCAAACAGCTTGCATTTGATATTTGATATTATATATATTTTATTTTGGCTTACCGCTGTGTGAGAATGTCAAAGACAAACCAACAAAACTCAAGCTCAGTTTCAGTTCACCGCACATTTATGCAGCAAAAAATACTTATACAGAGGCTGACAGAATATTTATTTGTTGCATTTACGGCTCGCGGCACGTTAGCAATGTCAACTGTTTGGCGGTGAGAGAGAAAGATTCTATGCTAAATAGCAAAAGAAATGACAAATGCAGTTTGAGCCGACAGAAAGAGAATTTAAAAAGAAACGACGGCATAGAGAGAGAGAACATGAGACCACAAGCATTTGCTGCTGGCGCCCGAAAGTATGCCACATTCTCTGCGGCAAACAATCTGACGCCCAGTCAAACATTTTCTCTGCCTGCTATATAGTATGTGATTCTTTTCTCTTCACTGCGTTTGTCGCATTCATAGTTAGCGTCAGTTGGCATACCAATTTTGTATTTAGCTTTCAATTTCCCGCTCCCCTTTTTGAAAGCTATATTCAATTAAAATTCCGACAGTATCTCATTATGAAACTCAAGCAGGCATGAAGTTCTGCACATATCCGATAACGACACACATACGGACAGACACAGACATTAAGCATACATAATATTCTTTGAAATTGCGCTCAATTGGTTTTTGAAGTTGAGCCTGGGGCACTGTTAACATGTCTGCAACTCTTGTCGGGGGCCAAATGCTACTTGAAGCACCTTCAGCACTCACATCTTTATTGATAATATTGTCGCTTGGCAATTTGAAATGCCGCCCGCCGCTAACAACCCACCCAATAACACATATACACCTTTTGGTGTTGGAGTGTGTGTGCTTTTGTGTGTGTGATGTAGACACCACACCCGCCGCGAGGCAACCCTTGCATGTCTATCGAACTTTGGCACCCAGGCAATTTTGTAAAGTTTCCTCCCTCTCCCTCTCTCTCTTCCATTGCCTCATTCCCTGTTTTTTATATTTTGTAATGGGGCAAAATCCCAACAATTTTGTCGTTGAACTTATCGAAATAGTTTTTCGAACATGACGGCAAACTTGCGTGTCGACACGGCGAATGAGAGAAAGGGAAGAATATCGAGAGGGAGAACCACTCAGACATGCTTGTAACTGTAGTTTTGATAGCTATATTAGTTTAGATGGAGCTTAGTGTGGGGAGCTCTCCCATTTCCGCTTATCGACGTGCTCACACATTGAATGACGCCCAATTTTCGAAATCTGCGCTGCCAACAATAATTACTAAATGCTTTTATTAGTGCGTCAAGTTGATAACGAGGCCAAAGCCACGCCCTTAGTAGTCCCATATTTTATGCTAATGCTTATTTTTTTAGCATTTTGTATGCCATTGACCCTTTTCTTTTATCATCTGTTATTTATAGCGCCTGTAAATAAGCACGATAATAATTTTATAGTGTTAAATGGCGCACAACATCTGAAAACAGTCGAAAAACCGAATGAAACCCTTTCAAAAGCCCCGTTACAGTACATTAACTTTGCCAGCAGCACATTTCGCCTGTCGAGCGAATTTTCTTATCTAAATAGAACACACACACACACATACA
This sequence comes from Drosophila recens, assembly GCA_037043495.1. NCBI lineage: Eukaryota > Metazoa > Arthropoda > Insecta > Diptera > Drosophilidae > Drosophila > Drosophila recens. The sequence continues at coordinate 14,487 of JBAMBJ010003711.1, read as the reverse complement.
CACTGAAAGATACTCACACACACTTGGGCTTTTGGCCGTGTTCCGGTAACATATTTCATTACACACAACGCATAAATCATCTCAGCAAAAAATGCTAATTAACCAATCCCTCTTGGGAAACGGAAAGCAGAAGAAAATCTCACTCAGATTGCAGCTTATTTTACAGTTAGATATTTTCACTTTGTCGCCAGTTCTTTCAATTCTCTTTTTGGGTAATTTCATTTGCCAATTTTATTTTATTTTTTTTTTTTTCATTTTGGTAATTTCATTTGCCAGCAATAATTTGTGAGCAAAGGCAGCGAGCGAAAGGCAAAAGTTAATCGCTTCAAATTGCTTTATGTACAAATAATGAAGGGGAACCGTTGAGTGTACACAGTGGCATGAAAGACTTTTAAAATAAATTAAAGACACAATTTTTTGAAAATTAAACATTAGATCAAATTGGACACAGATTAATAAAACAAATTATTTTTGTAAAGATTTGAGGAATGCAACATTTAATCTGAAATGGACCTTATTTTTAAATAATTTTTGTGAAAATTTATGGGCAAAAGAAATTTGAAAATAGCCATACTTTTATAATCCAAATAATTCAGATTCCGATTGAAATGCAATGCTTTTTCCTCTCGAAGACTCTTTTTACTCCAGGTAAAACCTTAAATTTGGCTGACTTTCGAAGCAATTTCACCATTATCGCCACTTGCCGCACATTGATCACTTCTGGTCAAGTCCTTGGCCACAGTGTGCGCTATTTAAATTAGTAGCAGCTGGTTGGCCATAACGTTAGCTTATTCAATGGACGTTCACGTTGGCAGCGTTTGCAGTTTGTTTGCGGAGCTCATTAAGAAACCATCAGGCTCCCTCCAAAAATGGTAACTGAATATCTTTGCCAACAACTCGCATGTGAATTCAGTTGCATTGCAATGCCTGTGGCATGTGGCATGTGGAAGGCCGAAGTTGCAGTTGCAGTTGAAGTTGCAATGGCAGAATTGAGTCTATAAATGAAATCGGTGCATGCAAAAACTGCGAAATGGCATTGGCAATGGTCATGCGCTTGTGTTTTATGCAAATTCAATTGTTTCCTGTTGCATTGCAAATGGCAGGCACTGTAGTTATGGAAGCCATTTCTCTCGCCCATCTCGACAGGACTTCACCTCACCGAATGCCAAATTCATGCAGACAGTCGATAGATATGGATCTACCCCACATGCCAAATGCATGTGTGTCAAGTACTTGAGGCTTTCAGACTCGGACTCGTACATTCGACAACGGCCTGCAAATGCATAAGACAAGCAATGAACTTTGCACTCAAGCTCAAGTCAAACAATGGAAAATAATTGCCGACTTTTATCAATACTCAGCAGCTCTCTCTTTGATTAACTTCAAATAAATCTGATGATTCCATTAAACTTTATCATTTTTACGAAAAATGCGAAAGTCTTGGAAAATATGATTTTTGGAAGCTTTAAAAGCTGATTAAAGCTTGTTAAAAATACCGAAACTATGACAGCTTTTTGAAATAATTAAATATAACTTACATAAATATGTAATCCCATTTTATGTTAAAAACTTAAGCAAAACTTTTTTGCAAAATCGCATGCCTAAGTGCAACTTTCTGGTAGTGTTATTGCCACTTCTGGACCAAATGTCGCAGCATGAAAGTCACACTAATTGTTCAGTCATTACATCTGCAACTCACGCAACCGCAAAATCTGTGTGCCAAAACACAAACAGGCACAACAACAACAACAACAACAGCACCAACGAGACCACAAACACAAACAAAAGCCAAGCAAACAAATTAAGCGTCAATGACATGCAAGTTTAGGCGCGCCTCACAACCGCAAACACACACACACACACACCGCACTCACATACACACAGAGAGCGTCACTTTCTTTCTCTTTTTCTCCAGTGACACGGTTGCGTGTGTTTGATAATTTGCATAGAAATGCGCACACAAAATAATAATACCTGCCAATAAAAATAATTGACAACTGACAGTAAAAGTAAACAAAACGTAAACACAACTACACGCAAACACTCACACACACCGACGGACACCTGTACAAGCACACACACATACACACGTTGGTACTTAGGTATGCGGAAGGCGCTTAAGCAAACAAATATTAAATAAAATATGTGCTTTCCACAACGACAACGAGCATAATACCAAAGTAAACTTTAAGCTCCTGAACAACAGCTGTCAAATGATTAGGGAATTGCTGGAGAAACTCAAACTCAAATGCGGGACGCACACGCGGCGTATGCTTAATAAAGTTTACACCTCACCTTGATTTGCTGTACGTGTTCGCTGAGGGTGTGTCCGCTTTCGCTCTATATCCATGCGAATGTGTTTAGGTGAATGTTGTGGCACGTGATATTCATTTTAAATCGAGTTAAAATGCTGCAATTTCTGCATGACTGATATTAGCTATAAACAGGTCCAAGTTGCTGCTCCAAAATCAGATTAGCAGCATATATTAATATTAATTTTAATTAAAAAACTGATTAGCCTTGGTATACAGTTGTATAACAATTTTGTTCAATTACAGAGCCAGTTAGTAATAACTTTAGTAAAGCTGGTAACAATTTATTATATTAAAAATTTATTCGTGAAATCTTCAGGAATGAATTTCTTATGGAGCAAAAGAAGAACAGAAAATATAACAACAGCAATGGTAACTAGTGATGTAAATTTAAATTTTAAAGAACAAAAGTTTTGACTTGTAAAGTTACTAGGTCGGAAATCAGACCAAATTCAAACTTTCATAACTTTGCCAAAGCTGAACAGATTTCATTAAATTTTAATTAATAATATAAATATTTTTAAAACAAAGATTTCATCACAAGCTCTTACAAAACTCGAAGTGAAGCCTTTAAGGAACTGTCGTACAGAACTAAACGATTTGTCTTCAATAATTGCATATACGCAGCATTTAAGCTCAACTATTTTAATTTAATGGTAGCGTTGCCTTTTTCTGACAAGCGCAACGCCTGCATGCATTAAATAAAGCAAACCTCATGCCTCATAAGCGACCATATCCCAGCTACATCCGCATTCGCATCTATATCTGCATCTGGATCTACTTTTGCACACTTGCAGCCAACATAGGAATAATTTAGCATTGCTTTTCTCTCAGTGCGACCACCGCTGTGGCGCACTTCATTTGCTGTTCACAACACAAACGCTCCCACACTCACACACACACACAAAGAAAGAAAACCACACCCTCTAGCCACGCATTACTAAGCCCTCCCTTGACTCTGATTTTCCAGTGGCATCAACTTGTATTATCCTTATGACGTTGCTCCCTCGCTCCCTAGCTTCCTCGCCGTGGCATTAAAGTTAACAAATAGAGCTTAAAACTTGCTGCGTGTGCGCCTGCCACGCCCTCGACCCTGCACCTGCCCCCTTTCAGTGCTTGCCACACGTCTCATGTGTGCTGCCCCGGCGACTGTATTGGTTTAATTAGTTTACGCGCTGTATAATTAAAATATGTATTGTAAATCTGCTTAAGCTGCTTTGGCTTTGGCAAAATTGTTAACTTAATTTTATTAACTTTCCCCATTTTTGTCGCACTTTGTTGCATTTTTATTTTCACTTTGCTTTCACTTGCATTTAATATTTAATTATGCCGGCAAACTAAACACATTTAATGCCACTCGGATAATTAATTTGCCTGCTGTCCCCCGACAAAAGTGTCACAGTGTCACAGCTTTTGTAATTGACATGCCATTATTGTAATTAAAATAACTCATACGCAGCGTGCTCCGCCCGCACTTTGCCCCATGTGATCAATGTCAGCCTTCGGTTTTCGGCTCTTTGTTAAAGCCAGAATTTGTTGTTGCCTGCATATAGGCATTTCTCTGGGTCATAAATCAAGCCGAGTGCCGCATGCCGCGTGCCGTGTATGTCCCTGTCACGTGTAGCTTCGCATTTATTTATAAACCTTCCAAAAAAAAAACCATTGAATAATGGGCTATACAAACAGTAGCATTCCCTGTGACGCTTGGTTGAAGTTGAAACATAAATGTATATTTATTAATATGGTTTGGAAATCGATAATCTCAAAACTGGTTATAAAAGTTGAAAGAGAATTGTCATTATTTATTTATAAATATATTTCCAAAGCTATGTTCTACCCCATTTAAGGAATTTATTTGCGATTTATTTCGAGCGAAATTTAAACTTTCTCTTTCAAAAGATTTTACTGACTATGGTTTTCAAAAAACCTCCAAAAGCCTATTAAAATATTATCTTTCTAATATAATCATTAACATAACTACAATATACCCTTTCAAATTAAATTCATTATCTAAAGGGTTTCAAAATAGCAAGATAATACCCACTACACTGAAGTTAAGTGTCATTTAAAATTGATTTGATTCTATAATAAAACTCTGAAAATCTTCTCTGCAACAACTATTATTTCAAAAAAGTATCATACCCCCTCTAAAGCACTTTGTGCGGCTACAGAGTATTAAAAAATGGCATTATTGTCTGTTGCTGGCGCTGTCATTTGTTCCAGTCTCGTTTTGATTTTTGTGGCAAAATAATTGTCGTTTAGGTAATAAAAAATGATTTATGCGTTGAGCATTTCACACACACTTTCACTCGCATTGCTCTTTGATTTTAATGACGCTCAACGAACGCTGGACACGCCCTCAATTCCTCTGAACTCCCCTAGCTTCACAAAGCGAATCACATTTTTATGTCAAACAAAAATAAACAAGAGAGAAATTAAATAAATATAAAACGTTCGCGCGTAACAAATGCAAAACATACACAAATGGTCCCAAAACAACAATAACAATCATGACAACCACAACAAAAAGAACAACAACAACAGGACACCTAACAATCGTTAAGAGTCAGGTGTTAGTTCATTTCTCATTTTTATTCGTATTTTAATTATGGTCAGCGAGGCGTCTAATTGCCGTAAAATATGAACTTGCCGCTGCTGATGGCAATGATTAATGCACACTCGGCGTATACGTAACATTCAATGCGTATACGCAATATTGTAACTGCTTGAATATGCATAGAAAGTGTGTATGTGGTCTGCTCTAATATTGATTTTCAATTTAAAATAAGAAAGAACTTTATATATTATTAGAGGGAAAACCCTCCATTTTACACCCCTACCAATCTATATGAGAAATATATAGACTTTCAAGCATATGTAATGGACAGAATGTTCCCAGTTCTATATTATAAGTTCAAAGAATAATGAACTGGTTGACATAGTCCATTGATTACCCTATTTGATATTTGTAGACTAAAAACTGTCATTCCCCATTAAGATATCATTATCTATTAATAGGGTATATGGAGAGTTTGTAATTTGCTTTGGAATAAGTGTCACTTGCAACTGTTGGCCGTTGGCAATTTGAAATTAAGTTTCAATCACATGCTTACTTTCTGGTGTCTGTTGAAGTGGTTGGGGTCGGGGATTAGTTGACAACTAAATTGAATTTAGTTTGTCAAATCGCATAAAACTAATTAATTGGATTGGGGCTGGCATGGGGATGGACGATAAGAATGTATAAAGACCTCGATGATATCAATAACTGTCTGGCTGATAAATGTATCTGCAAGCAATGCAATTTACTCGTAAAAGAAATTCAATTAAAAAAATAGTTAACGTTGTTATTTAATGCGCTACAATTTGTTATCGAATGACCAAGCTGGGAAAAATCAGAGCAAACAAACTTGGCCTCAATTTGTGCGCGGAACCAAACAAATTGGTTAAAAGCAAAGCAAAAGACTGGGCTAACGGATTGTGGCCGACTGATCGCCACTCGCCACGTGCCATGGACAAAAAAATCGTATTAAAAGCTGCCCAACGGCAGCTGCACAAACAAAAACAATGTCCTCAACCACTCAGAAAGCCACCAGTAAACCGCCCAGACCGCCCAGAAATCGCACTGAAATCCAGAAATCCACCCACCACCAACAATGACAACATTTGCTGCGGCGCACAATTTTTCACTTAGTTTGCAGAAATTGCAGTTTGCTGGCATCGTCTTTAGCGCTTTTTCCCTTTTTATTTTTGTTCTATTTTTTTGTTCTTTTCCTTTTGCTTTGCTTTGTTTGTTGTTTCGGCTACGCTGTGCTTTGCCTGGTTTCGCGCCAGTTTTGGCCAATCACGCATTTGACCATAGCGTACATCAGTACAAAGACAAAAGATACAGAGATTGAGCGGAAATAGCGGAGAGGATGGAGGGCTTTAAGGCCGGAACACAAAAACCATAACAAAAAGCCGGCAAAGCCAGCGCGAGCTAAAAAATGAAAAAAGTGCGCAATAACAAGAAAATTAGAGCACATAGTGATCGATAATCGAATACACTTTAAGATGAAAGGAGCTATTGAAAGTTGAAATAAATATTGAGAATTTATTCAAGTGACAATGAGATAATTTGATCAAGACTTAAATCAATCATATAATAAAGATAAGTACTTTCAATGATAATCTAAAAAATTAAAGTTAATATTTAAACCACAATATTTCTTATTGATTTTCTAATAGTGCATGCTACTACTAATTTTAGAAAATAAGTTTGATTTACCAAATCTTTTAATCCGCATAAAATTGAATTTTCATATTTAAGCTGTGCATTTGAAGGATTTTAAATTCATTTAATTCATTACAATTTTATAATGTTTATCTGTCATCAACAATTAAATTTACTTTATATTCTATATTTTTTTTTTTTACTTTTTTTTTATTATTTTAGCCTTTTAAATCACGTCAAATGTGAAAATACTTTGTATTTGCAGGGTAACAACAGAATGCGAGAAAAACAAAATCGAATGCAATTTATTTTCTAGTTACTGTTAAGCTGATTGCAACGGCGATGGCGATGTCGATGGCGAGGGCGAGAGAGGGAGATGGAGGAAAAGGGTGATGGCAGGAGGAAGGGCGATGCCGACTCTGCTCGGAAATGTTGGCCAGCCGATGGCAATGACTAAAACCTTTGAGCTCTAAGTCCCAAAGCGCCAGCCCTTGCCCCTTGCCCCTTCTCCCACCACACCACAGACTCCTATATAAAAAATGAAAAATAAATAAGAATAGGAAGCGAGTTCGCAGTTTAAAGCAACGGGACGCTTAAAAACATATCAACAGCGCATAACTTTGATTGTATTTGTTGTTTGCTATTGCTGTTATTGTTGTTTTTACAACAGTTGTTGATGTTGTTGTCCACGCTGATGTTGTTGTTGTTTGTCCTTGTTGTTGTTGTTGTTGTTGACATTCGAATGGAGGAATTTACAAAGCTGAAAGCGAAAAATTCCAATTTAAAAGGCGCGTCAAAATTGCAAATCAAAGTTTAGAAAGCGGCACTTTGAGTGTTTTTGTCGAGTGTCGAGTGTCGAGTATGAGTTGCTTGATTGAATGCATGATTGACTGAGTGTCGACTCGCAGTTACGACTAGTCAGCGGACAATTGACAAATCGTCACGACTATTCGCTTTTCCCCTTCCCAAAAAGGACAACAGAATTGCCAAACGGTCGGTTAATTTGAGGCAATCACAAACCAAATTGAACCAACGACCAAACTGCCAAATGTTTCAGTTTGTTGTCCCTATTGTTGTTGTTGTTGTTGCTCTAACCATTGCCCGAAGGCAGTTTTATAGTTTCGGATTTTGGCATTTTGAAAGGATCAATCAATGCTGGCAACTGTCCTGACAACAACAGCCGCCTCACAGGACCTTTGACCATCGTCAGAGTTGGCCAAATGAGCTTTTGAATGCTGACTACAAATGCCTAATACATTGCCTGATTGAGCATCAATTGCTTTCGTAAAACAAGCATAGCTAGTACTTGAAGAATGTAAATTATCTACTTAACGTTTAGAAAGCTGGAGTGCAAAGCTTGCTTACAAATAATTGAGATGAGCTAACCATATATTTTAATATTATTTTTTTTTACTATATTTAAAGTCTGTCCTTGTGGGGCAATCATTCAATTTTATGATACAAATGCTTAAGATATTTATAAAAAGTAGAATTTGTTTAATATAGTCCAAATAAATATGAAATAAAACTTAAAACAATATAATGAATGATTATTTATCATTAATCATTTTAACGTAACACGCTCAAGCTGAAAAACTCCATTGGGAAATGTAGTGCATTAAACTTCAGTAAAAACAAATATAGCTTAAAAACAGTGCCAAGAAAATTATTGGCTTTAAGAAAGAACCCTTAACGGCTAACTTGTAATCAGAACTAAACTTAAATAAGTAAACGGCAAACTAAATGCTTTTATTTCATCAAATACTTTATTTGTTTTTAGTTGATAAAAACTTGTACAATTCCAGGCTCAATTACTGGCAACTGTCTGATAAATCTCTTCTCTTCGCTGGTCACACAAATTGTTTGCTAATTTTGCAAGCAGTCGACGGAAAGAATTGGCCCACCGGCAAAAATAGGTTAGCCAGCGAGTGAATGTCTGTGCCCCTCCCCTCCCACCGAAAACTGGCCATTAGCACGTGCTGTCCATGTCAATGGCTAAGCCATTTTATGGAGACTGAGGAAATGGAAATGGAGCGAGAGGAAATGCGGAGAGAGAAGTCGTAACGTGCATGTAATTGTGTCACAAGGGATGGGGCCTAAGCCGGAAAGTTAAGCCGGAGCTGGCCCGTGGCCACTTTTGCTGCTGCCACTTAAAAATCCACTTAATCCCGCCATCTTAAAAAAGAAGGAAGCAAAAGCAAAGCAAGCAAGATATTCGGGATGATAGTGGCAGGGAATGAGAATGGGAAGTGGAGGGGAGGGGACAAATTCCACTTATTCAACTCCATCTCCGACTCTATGATGTATTCAAACTGCAAGTCGATTGTTATTTTTACGCCCGAAGCGGAAATAGACGTCCCGCCGTACACTCCCCTGGGCGATTCCAACACGAAACTTGCAAGACAACTTTGTCGAAAGCGAAGGCAAGTCAAAGTCCTGCTTGAACTCTCAAGGAACAACGAACAAGGGACAGCGGACAAAGAATATGAGAGAACTAGTAGGAAAGACTACAACCAAGTGAACCCGACAGGGAGAGACCCTGTACTTATTCTGAGTCAGAATTCTAAACTAAACTTAATTTAGGTCTGTAATATATAGGTTTTTATTGATTTCTGATCAGGAATATATTTACTTAATATATACACATTTTTTACAAACTTATATGACCTTTGTTTATTTTAAGTAAGGGGTCTAAAAATAGAAGATTTCTGCCAGAGCTGTAAAAGTTTTGCCGCTTAAAAGTCTGGGCCGAGTTGAAGTGCCCCACACATCTAACTACAAGCGGAGGTAGGTAGGGGCTGCCATTATTGAAAGTGCCCGCCGAGTAATTTAAAAGTTAAGCAAACAATCGTCCCCCTCTTACCCTCCTCTTCCGTCTCTCAGAATGAGAATCGAAAACTTGTAGTTGCATTAAGGTCAAATTGATTCTTTATAATAAGTATGGATTGTAGTCGACTTTAAATCACTTTTATTATAATGTCCGAGTGACCTGCTTTCTCTGAATGTTGTTGTTGCTGCCACTCGCAGCGATGCATGCAACTGATTGGCGCCTCAAGTACAAAATTCCTTAATAATTTCGACTTGACTACAAAGTTTGCACAACTTTTTCATACTTCGCCAAAAAAAAAAAGAGCAATGGGCCGTGATTTTTGAAGCCCCTCCCGCAGTTCCCCTTTTCCACTCTTAGCCGCTCCATCGCACACAAGTTGAGCCCAAACAAGATTTGTGAGCTGGACTCCTAAAGAAATCCGCTTTTATTACCCAAAGAGAGCAGGAGCATTAAATATTCCTGCGTCATTGCACAGTTCATTTTATGGGATCTTTAAGAGAGGATGAGGGGCAAACAGAAGGTAGAGATTTGTTTTATAATTCAGTCACGCATTTGGCGCATTTCGTTTTTGCATTTTGTATACCTTTTTTAATTAATTTTACTTCGGCTGAGAGCGTGCGACGTTTATGCGCTTCAAAGGATGTTCCAGCCTCAATGCCAATGACCATGCAAATCAAAATGGCGACACGTGCGCTTCCGTTTCCGCTCTCAGCTGCAAATTTGTCGCGTGCGTTAATTTATGTTTACTTAGCTTCGCTTTTCACCATTTCCACTTAATTAGCCTAATAACTGTTATTGTTATTGCCATTGTTGTTGTTGCTTTAACTATTTTGGGAGATGTTCGAAATTTTAGTGTACTTTTGACTTTTGAATTGTTTGCCATTGGCACGTTTCCCATTTGATTCGGCATATTCGATTAACGATTACTATTCAAAACTATGGCAAAATGATGCAAATTTTATGCTTCTATTATGAAATTGAGACTGCTTTGGAGTGCAGAGCTGTGTGTTATCCCTAAGGCATTGGGTATTGGCATTTCACAGTTATTGTTAGTATTTATTCCCTTTTGTTATCTCACAGAGATCAAAGATTTCTTACTTGGGACCGATTAAATTTAATCTTTTGCATACTTAGTATAAGCTGATTAAATTTCTGTAAAAACTGTATGGAAATTGAGAGAATCAATTTCATTTAGTAGGGAATATATTAATTCACAGCCTAAACAAATTCCTCAAATTAAACCAAAATCTTGGGCTGATAATGCAAATTTTAAAACATTTACATATAAACTAATATTACAATCATGTAACTCACTTAATTATTTAAAGATGGCTGTCTACTTTCATCAGGAATATTCGGAATATTTTTACTAAAAGCAGATAAAATCTAACAAAGTTAAGGTAGGGAAATTGAGAGAATCCATTTCATTTAGAAGGGAATATATTAATTCACAATTAATGCAGAAGCTTGGGCTGATAATTCAAATTTTAAAGTATCTACATGTAAACTTTTATTATAATCATATAACTCGCTAAATTATTTAAAGATGTCTGTCTACTTTCATCAGGAATATTCCGCATATTTATACTAAAAGCAGATAAGATCTAACAAAGTTAATTAGATTTCTTGTACTAGTAGTTTTCTAATAATTATGCGGCTCTTCTATTACATTCAGAAACTCCACAAAGAAGTTTCTCTGAAGATCCACAAGGTTTTTTGCGTGTTGAGCTATCAACACATACAAAAACTAGATGCTTCTACCAAAAAACTTTACAGCTTCTCACCAGAAAGTTATTGACAAAGCCCAACTTGGCTGCACTTTGGCCAAAAACTTACCACAATTTTTGATAACTTAAGTCGTTGAGTAGATGCTTGTCCTTTTGGCCATTTCTCAAGTAAACGCAACTGTGGCACATACATACATACACATTCAATTAGAGCTACATGAAAAGAACTTGAGTAAAGTTGAAAAGAGAAATTTGTGTGGGTATTTGTAAAAGGTTTCATCAATATTAAAAGTATATAAATCTCTTTTGTGAACAAATAAAAATAACAGAAACTAAACTAAATGAAACGCTTGTCAGCTTTGCCGCCAAAGTTACCCCCTTTCTGACTTGATTCCCCCCTTCATTCCTCCCCCTCTGGAAACTTTGACTGCATTACAGAGACGAAGGCAGCCAGCTGTGCAATTTGCTGGCAAAACTCGACAATTTGTGTCTCAAAAGCATAAGGCGTCCAAGTTGTTGTACCACGTTGTTCAACAGTCGGTTGTTGTTGTTGTTTATGTTGTTGTTGCTCCAGCTGTGAAGTGTGCTGCCAGTTGTTGAAACTTTGGTCCAAGTGAAGCAATTCAATTGCACAACTGCAACTGGAAGTGAAACTTTAGGGAAAAGGATAACAGCAGGCATTGCAAGTGCAACTCTGATTGATAGTTTATGTCTCTGTTGTTGTTGTTGTTGTTGTTGCTGCTCTATCGGGAGTTTCAGTTATCAGCCAGCTCTCCCTCCTCGAGGCTATTCCCAACAGGAACCCGCCGCCAATGGGACAAACGTCTCTTGACTCGATTCCTTCTTATTTGCTGCCTGTTAATCTGAACCACTTCCATATCGCTATCATCTGTGATGGTTAGGTCAATTGTGGGTACATCAATAGCCGATTGCGTTTGTGCTTGTGCTTCCTCCTCCACAAAATCATACTGTCCATCGGCCTTGGGCAGCCAGAACCGAGTCATCACATCGCTGCTAACAAACATGGCAATCTTGGGATTGAATTGCAGACAACTCACGGGATAAATGCTGTTGCTGAGCAATACGGCAACCAGTTGGCCCGAGGATGCATCCCAGACATGGACACGACCCCCATCCGCGCCAGACAACACGAACTGGGAGTCGGCAGTGTAGCTGACCTGCAGCGGCAAATGGTCATCGTTGGCGTAGCCCGTGTAGGCCTGACAGAAGCCACCGTTGAAGGCATCCACGCTGAAGCACCACGAATAATCGGTGGCCAACAGAATCGTCTTGTCATCCGGCGCAAACTGCAGCTGTGTCCAGTCGGCCAAAGTATTCAACATATAGTTGAATTTCTGGCACGGCTTCTCGCTCAGCATCCGCACATCAAAGATCTCAATGCGTTCCGTGGTCGATGATGTGGCGAATACCAAACCTGCCGGATCATAGGCACACAATGGACTCTCCATTTTGTCCAGTTGCCTCGTATAACCAGAGGTACGCAGATCCCACATCAGCACTTTATTATCCCTGCCAGCACTCATGAAATTATTCTCACTGCCCGGCTGAAAGCTCAGGCATCGCACCTTGGCCGTGTGTCCACTGAAAAGACGCACATGCTGACGACTCTCGAGATCCAGGCATCTTATCGCAAAGTCCATCTGAAATGATTGGGATTGCAGATCAGGAATTGAACTTAAAATTGGTATAAGCAAATTAACTTGAAAACTCTTTAATCAAAAGTTTACTTTACTTTATTGCTCCATTTTTAAATAGAATTTTTTAAAAAAAAGTTGTATAATAAATGATTATATTAATAAATTATAATCCATTATATTAACAGTTTTTAGCTGGAATTATTTTCTACATATTATTTTAACTAAACTGTAGATCATCATTAGGGAAAATTATTCTATAAATCATTTTTTTTTGGCTTTATCTTTTTTTTTTAATTTTTTTTTAATGTGTTAGTCAGAATGTGTTGATTACTTAAAATAAAGTTACATTTATTATATATTAAAAACTATATTTTACAATAATTTAATTTTTTTTTAATTTTTATTTAATTATTGTTTACTTAATCTAATGTCTGCAAATGTTGTTTGAGTTTATTATTAAATCATCATTATTTATTTATTTTATTTATATTATTGTAGCTTAGAATTAATCCTAAGCTACAATGTGGTTTAAAGCCAGAGCAGCTAAGGCCTTCAGGCCTTTAGCTAGAAACACCTAAAAATAGTTCTAATCAGAGTCGTACTCACCCTCGTGGAGCTGTGCAACAGCTGATCCGTTTGGGCTGTAAAACACACCGATTCCGGATGATATTGATGCATCAGCACCTGACACATCTGCGTCAGAGCCGTGCAACTGTAGATAATCATGTTTTGATGGTCACACACAGCCAAACGCTGTCCGTCCTGGGAGAAGCTGATGGACTGTTTCTGCTCATCCGATTCCTGAAAGATCTTGGCGACTCCGAATTGCCGCAATGCCTGTCCGTTAAGTTTAATCTTCATTTCGATTTCCATAAGATTGTTCCAAGTCTCTTCACAAAATCAACTTACTCGTATAATGACAGTCAACTCAATGCCAAGTGACTTTTAGATGTCGCTCTGAATTTGACGGGAAACTTGTTACATTTAAGTTCTCATTCCTTCGCCTACTTCAACTTAATTAAATCAAATCCGTCCAAGCATCAGTGCCACGCCCACACAACGCCCACTGTCACGACTGGTCTTCGTTGTTGCATATTACTTAATTTCCATTCTGCGGTCTCCTTGTTTCTCTCCATTGCGTCTCATTAGTGCGCTCAATGGGTGGGAAAGCGAAGGACCTTAAAAAATCGACTGCTGAGTTGGCAACGCAGTTGGCAGTTGGCAACGCTGCCAGCTTCCCTCCCGCTCCGCTTGTTGACCAACTGCCAGCAGCTTGTTATTTAGGCCGATTCGCGTCATTAGTGCTGCAACGGAACGCCACCAAATGTTGCCATTGCATTGTTCATTCCGTCCTGTTCTTCCTTCCTCCCTGGAGACAGGAAGAGAGACAGCCAGCTCTACATTAATGTTGGCCCGAAAAGTTGTGTCTTTTGGTAACAGCCGTCTGGCATTTGATTGAACATTAAGCCAGCAACATCTGTGAGCAAATCATGAAGACTGCTTTTAATTACTACTCGTCCAGTTACTGTTTGTCTGTGGGCGAGATAATCCAAGAGTCTGCGATCTGCTTAGTTTGCTTGGAAATCAACAGATTTTCAGCTTTAACTAGTTGGGCATAAAATTGAAATTGAAAAGATAGTTTAAATAATATATTAAATATATAATATTATGTGGGCTTGGGTTTTTAAAAAGTATGTGAAGGGTATCTGTTAGTCCATCCTGCCTACATAATTGTTTATGCTGTATATTT
>JBAMBJ010003710.1:0-32978 GCA_037043495.1 Drosophila recens | reverse complement strand
TTCAGATGTGATCAAGGACGCTGTCGAGTTATAGCTTAGAAAAGAAGGTCCTTTTTAGAAAATCAACTTCAACTTGGCTAAATCATTGCGTATTTTCGCCAGGACGAACTCCATCGATTGACATCAAAAAATGTTATGGTCAATAACAGAAACAGTAAAGTGCAACACTGTATATAACAGAACGTATTCTGTTAACGAACAGGAACAGTAACAGAGCAGTATAACAGTGTAAATATTTCTTAAAATATTCTTCATTTAAATTCCGTTTGAATGATACAACAAATTTCTTTAACCCACTAAGTACTTATAGAAAATTTAGAATTTTTGTGTTTTTTTTTCTACAACTTTTTTTCTGAGTCTCAAGCAAAAAATTTATTGATGCCAAAAAATTCTTCAAACAATTCTAAGAGTGCAAAAAAAGCTTTTTCCAAAATCTCAAAAATATTCTTCGGTTTTTTGAAAATTTAAAAAAATTACTTTATTTACCCCTTTTGCCTTGATTAACTATTTTTTTTTAAATAACTTCATTCACATATACTTATTTCCCTGAGGCATTCCTTACAGAATCTAACAAGACTTATACTTACTTCTCAAAGTTTACATTGTATTTAAAAATATCTGAAAAAAGGAAAATGTTTATTTATGGCACACAAAAAACCACATTTAATTTTATTCATTGAAAAATGGAAGTAAGTTTTTTGCATATAAAACACAGCTACAAAGCATTATCATCTTCCAGTTCAATTGGAACGCCGTCTATATCCTCATCCTCGTCTATAACAAGATTATCATCATCGTTGTCGACTTCCGATTGCTTCAGATCCTTCTCCAGTTGCTTGAGACCACGAACGGCCACTGTGCCCATGCGATAAAAGAGCTTATGTCCCTTTTGGACAATATCCAGGGCACTCTTCCGATCGATGCCAAAGACGACAACGGATCCGTGTCCACGATTATTGCGTTTCACCAAATGCCACAAATTGAAGTCGTAATCATTTTGCGATTTCAGCAATTGTATAAGAAAATCATTTGTTTTATCCTGGCTACAAGGCAGAAAGACCTTAATTGTGTGTTCCCCCGGCGTTGGCAGATGGAACATGGTTTCCACGCGCGGTCCTTGGTACGAGCTCAGCTTGGAGCCCTTGCACATTAACCAATCAGCGGCGAATCGATTGAAGCACTGCACTTCGAGGAATCCCTTGCGGAATGCCATCGATGTGAAGCGCAGGGGCGTTGGCAACTGGGCTGCAGCCACCTCCATGATGATGGCCTCCTCCAGATCCAGTTTGTCCTGGTGATTGAGCTTGATGTCTGGATAACCGCGAGGCATCAGCAACACCTTCAAGGCAACGTTGTCTTCCTGATCAGTTTCGGGTTGTTGTTGTTGTTTATTATAATACTTCTCCCAGGAACTTAGTTTGTTTCTGGCCATGTTGATGGCTTCATCGGGCTCATGGCCCGTCCGGAGATAACGCAAATACAGCTTGATGCGCGAGTCACAGAGATTCTGCCTGCGCGGATCATCCAGTCCACCAGGCTCACCCAATGCCGGCAAATCCAAATCTTTGGGTCGTTCCTCTTCTCTTTGCAGGCTTCGCTTCCTAGTGGAGCAGGAGGAAGAGGAGGAGGTGGTGGTGTTCCTCAGCGGAGGTGGCTCCCGACTGTGTCGTGCTGAGTCTGCCACGCCCCAGCCAGGCCTTGCCTGGGCTCCAACTCCTTCCACTGGAGACATGCGTCTGGATATGGGACTGCGACTGCGTCCTGGAGTGTTATGCAATCTCCTGAAGCCATCTCCCCTCTCTGGACTCGGATTGTAGCAAACTGATTGCCTCTCTGAGCTGGGATCATGCTCTGATCCTCGCCTGCCTTCTGGACTGCAATTGTATGGCCTGCGATGGAATAGTTCCTTCTCTGGAATGTCATCAGACTGATGGAATCTTGGGGGGATTTCCTCCTCTACTTGCGGCTGATTGAACCAAGAGGAGATGCCCCCATCGGGACGCTGATGTAATCTTGAGGGCACTGCTCGTTCTTCAGATTGATGGAATCTCGGGAGAATTTCCTCCTCTTGAGGCTGATTGAATCTTGAGGAGATTCCCCTTTCTTCAGACTGCTGGAATCTCGAGGGGATTTCCCTTTGCTCCAACTGATGGAATCTTGAGGAAACTTCCCCTTTTTGAAACGGATTGAGCCCGGAAGAGATTCCACGTTCATCGGGCTGCAGGAATCTTGGGAGGATTCCCTCTTCATAAGGCTGAAGGCTCTCTTCCCCAGGCCGATGAGATCTGGCGGGTCCTGCCCGGTCTTCCGACTGATGGCGTCTTGAGGAGTTTCCCCTTTCTTCAGTCTGCTGGAATCTCGAGGGGATTTCCTGATGGAATCTTGAGGAGACTTCTCCTTTTTGAGGCTGATTGAGCATGGAAAAGATTTCACGTTCATCAGGCTGCTGGAATCCTGGCAGGATGCCCTGTTCATGAGGTTGATGTGATCTAGAGAGGATTCTTTCATCCACAGGCCGATGAGATCTTGAGGTAACTGCCCGTTCTTCTGGTTGATGGAATCTGGATGGTGTTGCCTCCTTTTGAGGCTGATTGAACCTGGAGGGGGTTGCCCTGTCTGGACGCTGATTGAATCTGGAGGCAAATCTTGAGGGGATTCCCCGTTCCTCGTCTTGAAGCTGATAGTTTCTAGAGGGGATTCTTCGCTCTTCCTCAGGCCGATGGGATCTTGGAGGAATTTCCTCCTCTGGACGCTGATGGAATTTGGACGGGATTCCCCTTTCTTCAGATTGCTGCAATCTCGAGGGGGTTTCCCTACGCTCCGACTGATGAAATCTTGAGGCGACTTCCTCTCTTTGAGGCTGACTGAACCTGGAGGAGATTCCCCGTTCCTCCGACTGATGGAATCTTGGGTTGATTCCTCTTTCCTGACTGCGAGATGCATTCCCTTTATTCCTTGATCTATTCAATTTCTGCTGCGTGTTTTCTGTGCGATTTCTTGTGTAATTTTTAGTTGGCTTTGTATTCAAGTTTCTTGTATTCATTTTGGTTCCCACGAGCTGCGGAGATTTGAGAGGTCCGCCCGGGCAGAGATCCGCCGTACCCGGGTAAGGCATTAAACAATTAAGTTGGAACAGGCCATCGCCATTTAGCCTGAGCTCGCCGTTAGCGACTGAACTATTTGTTGATCCGGGACATTCAGCCTGGTCCGACTCTCGGCACGGCACGATTAACACGTTAGTCCAGCCCGGAGTGAGATGAGTTTGGGAATAGGTTTCATAGGGGGTGTGTGTGGGGCTATTTATAGTTTTAAGCAGACGGCCCCACAAAGCGTCTGGTCGATAAGACGGATGATCATTGATCACAACTCAAGTCCCGTCCGCCTTATCCGCTGGCTGTCCGGGGCTGTTTATTTGTGCATTATTCACAGCTAACCTCCCTCCAATAACAACAACAATCAGAAGGAGGCCGTTCGCTATCCGCAACCTGCGACCCGTCCGGTGGCCCCCAGCTGGGCCCCTGACGTATCCTCATCTCACAGCCGATACGCCAGACCGGATTAAAAAATACAGTCGAACTTCCCTAACTCGAATCACCATTATCCAAAGGAAAGATTCAAGTTATTTTTCATAAGTTTATTAATTTTACTGTCACTCACTTAGTTCGAGTTAGAGAGAAATTCGAGTTGTACAAGTTCGAGTTATGGAAGTTCAACTGTATTTGTTTTATTTTTTTTTTATTAAAAGTCACATATTTTATTTAGACAAAAAAACAAGTTTTTATTTTTATCATATTGCTTTTTATTATAAATTAATTTTTTTTTAGATACATTTTTTATTTTGTCACAAAATAAGTTGAAATGTTGAAATAGGGATTTCGTTTCTATTATTTTTGCCATCACTGTATAAGCATGGTGAACTTAATAACAAGTTGACGTGCTCATTTACCATTCACCTCCGTGCCTTGTTAAGTTGAATTTCCTATAAAGTGTCGTATTCCCCACAGCTGCGCTCTTATCGGCCATATATTTTTATTGTATGAAATCAAACGTTGTCTCTTCATGTTGCCTTCTTAAATAATATCTCTTCAGTTTTCCTTTTATTTTAAATTTATTAAAATTGATGTATTTTTATTTAAATTCATAAAAAATGAAACAAAAGAGAGCAGAAGGTAAAATGTTTGCCCTCTCTTCTGAAGCGTTTGCCTCTCATGAAGTCAAGAGAGCATGGTGAAAATATACAGCCAACTCACCACACCAATTTACATTAAATTCAACTGCTTAAATGCTGTGAATAAAAATAAATATGTAGTAGTAAATATTCAAATCTACATGTATTTATACTTTATTTGTTCTTGCTCCTTAAACTTACATTTATATAGAATTTAAAGTTTCACGGGGCGCGGGGCAGAAGGGAGAGGGGGGGGCACACATTCAAATATATGAGCAGTGGGCTGGGGGCGGGGGGCAATTATAGGTAAAATTACTTAAACTTACAAATGAAATATATTACTTTCTATATATTGGGCGACTGTTTTTAGTAATTTTTTTCTTTTCGTTTCTTTTTTTAATTTAAATTTAAATGTGAACGCGCAATTTTAGCACATCGATGGTTCATGTTGTTGTTGTTGTTGTTGGTTGTGTGTTGCTGTTGTTGTTATTGCAGACTTGTCTCATTTAAATGTTTCGCCTGCCATTTTCGTGTACACTGCAAGTTGAAAGAAAACAATTTAATTAATTTGTTTCATTTTGGCAATATTTAAATAGCAGAATTAATTTTTAAGCGCATTTGCAATCAAGTTGAATTTATTTAAAAGGTGACCTTATAATTAAATTCCACCATGATCTCTATAATATGCGCCAGTGTTAACACACTGTTAACGCACTTTTGAGCAAACGACGCTTAAAGCTTAAACTAAAATTGAGCATTGGCTGGGGAAAGGAAATGAGGGAAAGAGATAGAGAACTGTTAACCGACTGTTTTGTTATTTAAGAGCAACTTTGACCGAGTTAAAGAGAGACTTTTGTAATGTTGTTGTTATTGTTAATTGTTGTTGTTAGCACACCAAACAAAATGAAGAGCACAAATGCACGCCGTAAGAAGACAAGGGATTTATTGTTATTACCAAAGACCAAACAACAAAATCACTAGTCTTCCATACGGAAAGCACTTTTCCCAGTAGGCCGAACGATTAGTTTTTCTTTTTTCTGTTTTCAGATTTTTCTTGACATGAAAAGCGAGCGATATTCGTGATGCACGGGATGTTTTGATTATTATAAATGATTTGATTAGCACACATTTTTTATTTGATTTTATTGTTATTAATTAGGATGATGGTCGAATGGGGAAGAGGGGGAAATGACAAATGAAGGGGGGAGGGGGATGTATGAATGTTGTCAGTTAGTCAATAATGATGAAAGGAGCTTTGTGCATACTTTTAGTCTGTTTGCGACACCAACCTCTGTTGCAGCAGATACTGTGCCATCTGTATTTGCTTGGGTGTCCCCGAAATCGTGATGATGCGATCATTCGAGCCGGGCAGAGGCTCATCTATGGTTATATACGCACTCGACTCGTTCCTGATCCGACGAATCCGACCGCCGCCCTTGCCAATGATGGCACCAGCCAACTGTGGAAAGATAAATGAATGGAAATATTAGTATGGTAGTCATGATCTCGCTCTCTCTTTACTAATTATTATGTATCCCTATGTGCTCTCTTAACAGGGCTGTAAAGAGGGTGCTAACAGTTATTGCACCGAAAACTTACAGACTATGTTATTGTTATGTTATTGCTACAGTATTAATTTCTTAATGAAAGCTAGAATTATTTAATTTATACGTTTTTCAATTATTGTAAGAATTTCAGAAAAGAGCAAAAAATTCAGAACAAAATTTAAGGGTAATTTTTCATTAAAAAAAACTGTTTTAAAAAAATATAGAGTGTATAAATTGGCAAATAAAAGATAACATTATTATTCAATGTAACATTAAATAACATGAACATTCAATGTTAATTTCTCTAAATGAAAACTTGTAGTTTTAAACTACAAATTCTCAATTATTACAAATTTTAAATATTTTTATTAAAATTGCAGAAAAAATAGGCTCGAATAAAAATTATGGCATATGAATGGAAACATAAAATTATAAATTCAGAAATTCAGTAAAAATTGTTGAAATTTTAAAAATAAAATCACATTTCTATTATCAATATTCCCAAATTTCAGAAGTTATGGAACAAAAATACTTATGGCAAAAATGAAAGAATAAATTGGAAAATTTCGTTTAAAAAATTTAGAGATTACTATATAAAATTGGAAACCAAAATGAAAAACCTTATTCCTTAGTTTCGTTTCCTAAATTTTAGTTCTTCCCAGTTTGTTCTAATATTTTTCCTTTTCTTTTTTAGCTCTTGTAGAGTATATAAATCAATTTCTTAATAATTTATGCATTCTTAATATTTTTTTTTCAGCTTAAATTCCCTTAACAATTGTAATTTTCCAGCAAAATTTTATCGAAATTTTTGTTATTTTTAGTGATATTTTAAAAAATTCTTGAATCATTCTATACTCACATCCTTGGGAATGGTGACCTGTGTGCTGTTGTTGGGGTCGTGGCCCTGCGGTATGTTGGAGGTGACGTTGCCGCCGTTGTTGGCGCCCGCATTTCCGCCGGCTCCGCCGCCGGCCCCGAATCCGCCCGCACCGTTGTTGGCACCGCCCAATCCGCCGACGCCGCCGCCGTTGTTGACCACGCCCAGGCCGTTGCCCAGACTGTTGTTGCCGCCGGCATTGAAGCCAGCGCCGAGGCCATTGCCCAGTTGATTGTTGCCGCCGCCGCCAGCGCCGAATCCGCCCGGGTTGCCGCTGTTGTTGTTGCCCTGGTTCTGGCCGAAGTTGCCCAGACTGGGCAGATTGCTGGCGTTGACGGACTGATTGCCACCGCCAAAGTCATTGGGGCCGTTGCCGAAGCCATTGTTGCCACCGCCAAAGTTGCCGCCGCCGCCGCCAAAGTTGTTGCCGAAGTTGTTGCCACCAAAGCCGCCGCCATTGTTGCCCACATTGAAGCCATCGTTGTCCCCGGCGCCGCCGTTGGCCCAGGGATTGATGAAGGGATTATCGCGTGGTCCTCCGCCACCGCCGCCGCCCATGCCACCGAGCCCAGCGGCGCCGCCACCCAGACCTCCGCCCAATCCTCCTCCGCCGCCGCCGCCTCCACCGCGATTGCCACCGAAGCGATCATTGCCGCGTCCTCCGCCGCCGCCATTGTTGCCACCACCAAATCCGCCTCCTCCGCCGCCGCCTCCTCCGCCAGCACCGCCGCCATTGTTGCCACCGCCATTGCCGCCACGCTGATTGCCACCACGCTGGCTGGGCCGTGTGCTGCCCGTGCCGGTGCCATAACCACCATACTCATCCGCATAGACGCGATCAAAGTTCATCGGATCGTAGTTGTGTATGGGGCCCTTGATGGGCGTGTCCCGGGTCAGGGTGATGACCTCGCGCACAGCTTCAATCACCTGGCTCTGCTTGCCCACCGTCTGCACCACGCGATCTGTGCTCTGAGGCGCCACATTCGAGAAGACCTTCAAGAAGCGACATCCAATGCGCTGTAAGGGGAAGAAAGAGAGGGAGAGAAGATTAGAGATTATAGTAGTATAAAAGAAATTTGGAAGTTATAAATGTTACAAGTTTATTTATAGCAGAGCAACAACAGCTGAACGACAACAGCACCTTAACAGCAGAACATTAACAGCAGATTATAAGCAGATCAACAGCCGAATAACAGCAGAGAATCAACAGCCAATTTTATATTAAGCAGTACATTTTGAGTTAACAGCAGAATATTGAGAGTAATCGATTCAGCCACGGTAGCCACAATTGGCGTTTTTGCACTTTTTTTTCGATTTGGCTCTTTTTTCATCAGTGCAGAATCAGATATTTTGTATAGTTTAATGTTTAGTACATATTTATTTTTATTTAATGACATAATCACTAGATTAAGATGAAAATGTGAAATACTTTAGATACTTTGCATTAAGTGTTTGTGAACGAAATAGTTTTTATTTAATTAAATGCAAAATTAACATGAACTGAAAAAAAAAGTTTTGGCTCTTTTTTTAGTCAATTTGGCTCATATTTTGTTTGTTTTTGGCTCAATCAGATATTTTTAAGTTGCAACCTTGGATTCAGCAGAAAAGAGGACAACATTGGGGATTTGGAGGCAATTGGAAATATAATCTTGTAACTTTTCTTTCATTTTAATAATAAACTTTAGAGTTATTCACCTAACTCACATAAGTTAAAGGTTAGATGAAGTCCAAGACCTATCAATCAAGGAAAGAGAAAAGTATGAAGAACTGAATGAAATCAAAATGGGAATAGAGAAAACATCAGTCAATACTGTAGCAATAACATAACAATAACATAGTCTGCAAGTTGTCTGTTTACATAATAATTAATAAAGAGAGAGCGAGATCAGTGTGGATCAAGCTGCGAACATAAACGGAAGTGCATTTGTCATTACCACAATATCAATGCAACTATTTATCAATAGATTATGAGCATGTCCTTCATTTCCAAGAACTACAGAGGAGGAGGATAAGAATTCAACTGAAGCAGCTGCTAAGCATTTTAAATCAAGTTGTTGACCATGACACTGACCCAACCAACCAAACACACATACTCATGCATACATGCATAGAATGCGACCCTATCAACATCCTCTCTATGCACACACACACACTTAACACGCATCCTGCAGCTGTCAGTGACAGGATGGCAGCATGAAGGATTCAGGATGCAGGCACTTTTCAGTTTGCTACCTGCACTCATTTTTTTTTTTGATTTTCATTCATTGCTTTTTCTCAATTCATTTCTGCAGCTGCTCTTCTCCCCTCAGGGCTCCCAATACAGTCAGCGCCGGAAGTTGTTTTCCCCCCTATGTCTCTTTCGCCATCTCCCTCTCTCTCAATCAAAATGCGTCGTCTGCAGCGGAAGTGTAAAATGTGAAATTCGATAGGCACTTAGGAATGCATGCTTTGAGTACCTGTATAAGTGTGTGTGTGTGTTTACAAAAGAGAGAGAGAGAGAGATGGGTATACAGATTTTGTGCCTACGTGCATTGGAGCCTGCTTCCCGTTTCCGTTTCCTTCCGCTTCCTGCGTACGAATGTGGCCTGATGATTGCATCATTTTCTAAGCTCCAAAATTGCGTGCTTTACCCAAATGACCAAAGGCTGCGTCATGCCCCCTCCCCCTCCCCCCTCACACTCTCTTTGGGCTACTCCCTTGGCGACACACAACTCGTTGCCGTTGCGTGTGACCCCCAGACAACAATGGCGACACACTCACAAGAAGAAGGAGAAGGCGACACATCAAAAAATAAAAAAAATACTGTGTAAAGTGGGCTTATGTTGAGTCACATACTATACAGTGACAACTTAAGTACGCGCACACACACAAACACAGAGCGCTAAGCTAAGGAAAGAGAAGAGAAGGGAAGAGTCGCTGCTGTCACAATGTTAAAACTTCAAAAGGCAAAGAGCGACGCGACTGGACGCTCATTGAATTTATTATTAAATTTAAAGGCAACAACAACAACAACGAATCGTGTCAGTGCGTGCGTGTGAGTGAGTGAGCGCGCGCGAGAGCATGACACACATACAGTGGGAAAGAAAAGCATAGCATACTTTTTGAAATTGCGAAGCAGTCAAAAAAAAAATGAAATGCTCATTTGTGTGTAAGTATGTGTGTGTGTATTGGCATGACACAGCAAAGCAACACACACACACACAATAATAAAACTTATACATATACATAATAAACACAAATTTTTGCTTATACCTTTTACACATTTTAGGTAAATTATTAACGAACTGCAGCCACGTTTAAGCTCCTTTAGGCAATTGTTAATGTTTTCCAAATTTCATCTACTTCAGTTTTTCTTTTTTCTCTTGGCATTTTGCCTGCCAAATAAAAGTGTTGAGCAACGCCACGATATTTGTATATTTTTATTATTTGCAACATTTTGTGTTATTAAGTTATTAAACCACCCCCGCGTTGAGACACTTGAACAAATTTGCGTTGAAATTGTTTATTTGCCTGGACACAGCAAGCAAGCAAGAGCAACAACAGTTGCACTAAGAGCCACAGCAATGCGTAAAAAGCGCGTACAGAACCGTGCGCGACCAGCGCCAATGTCGAACTAATTGGGTTCAACGATTGCCAGTTGCCATGTAAGGCAAAGACGCAGCCTGTCCAGGCAGAGAAAGGAGCGCAGCAGAGAGCAGCAAGCAGAGCCTCGCTTTAACAGAGCGCACATAACAGAATGAAAAAGAGTACACATACACATAAGATGAGAGAGAGCAAAGCAGCAGTTTGAAAGGACAGAGAGCAGAGAGCGGCGGGCATGGCAGGCAGAGCAGCATGTGCGCGCCTTTCTTGTGGTTCTCAATGTAATTTTTGTTGCTGCCAGTTTAAAGGATACTCAAGCAGGCAGAGAGGCAGCTGTTGTTGTTGTTGTTGTCTTTAAGGCTGCGGCTGCTTATGTTGTTGTTGTTGTAGCAGTATTAAAGAGGCGCAGCTGCTGGAGAACCGGTGTATTATTCAGCTTCTTTAGCTTCGCATTTTTTCAACTCTCTCTTCATATGTGTATGTATGTGTATTGACGCATGCGCAGGATCATTGCGACACACACACACACATGTACATAAAAGTTGATGTAGCCAAGGCAAATGAAACGTAATCATTGATGCTATCCACATATTAATTTTTATTCCTTCCTCTGTCACATCCACTTCCTCTGCTCCTTTCTTTGCAGTTATTCTAGTTGTTGTTGAATTTTTCTAAGTCACTTTCTGTGACATCCTTAGACAATATGCTAAACTATTTGAATTGCAGCTGCTCCAAAAAGGGACACGGAATTGTTTGCCGCATGTGGCATCAATAAAATCAACATGCAACGCATCGCAGCTTGCCTCTAATTGAGAGACAACACTAAAGTCAAGCAATTAGAAAACTTTGCGGTCCCCAGAGCAAATACAAGCATACACTGATAAAAATAACTTGTGCTCTTTGCGCATTTATTTAAAACATGAGAAAACAAAATAATATTAATACAAAAATATGAATTTAAAAAAATATATATTCTTAAATGAAAAATCAACCAATTTAAGATAAAGGTAATAAATAAATAATTTATAAAGTAAAATATTATTAACATAAAAAAAAAAAATGTTGATCGTAATATTGTTTTTGTGAATTTTTGTTGTTTTTTAAAGTTATCTTAATAAGCAAGAAAACAAATTTAAAACCAATATTAATTTTTGATTTAAGCAATTAGTAATTTTTATCAGTGTAGAGTTTTAGAGTCCTTTAGATTCTAAAATGAGCTGTCAGGAAAACCGAGAGCACTTAAACAAAGCGGAAGCATGTGGCAACAACATTATGTTGTATGTGGCACATACCAACAACCGGATATTGATGGGGGAACCTACAACAACTAAAATGAGGAGAAGTAGGAGCAAGGAACTGTCAGCTTCATTGTATGCGTGTGTGTGTGTGTTGGTAGCACCGCCAAAAAGTTTGATAAACTTATTAATCAAATGATCAAAGCAGATCCAAAGTTTCTAGGCAATGCCAGAGACAAGAAACAACAACAGCAGCAACAACAAAAACATGAGCAACGACAACAACAACCAACAAAAAGGAGAGAACAACAATTTGAGCAGCTTGTAAGGGAAAAATACCAAGAAACAGATGTCGTTGCCGTCTTTGCTGCCTTCTCAGCTGCCACACATATTAAATGTGTGTGTGTGAGTGTGTGTGTGTAGTAGCACCTGTTAGGCATTCATTAAGTACTGCCACAGGCACAGCAACAACAACGACATCAAGTAAGTTCAACAACAAGTAAGACTGCTCGGATGCTATATGCCCAGTAAATGCACTGCAAATTAGCACTTTATCAAACAACTAATTTTAACAGCTGTTATTTAACTGTTATTGGACTGTTAAGTTAAAATTACTGGTATGATGTATTTATGTATGTGTTGGCATTAAAATGCAAACAACTGATTTTAACAGCTGTTATTTTAACATTGGACTGTTAAGTTAACATTTCTGGTATGTGACCTCACAATTTAATGTATTCATTTATGTGTTGGCATTAAAATGCAAACAACTAATTTTAACAGCTGTTATTTTAACATTGGACTGATAAGTTAACATTGCTGGTATGTAACCTGACAGGATGAGGTATTTATATCGTCTAAGCATTAAAAATTCATTAAGATCTCAGAGATTGACTAGTTCATATGTACTGGCAGACTTTCTCACAAATCCATCAGTCTGTCTACACTTTGAGTACTGGGCTAATAACAACTGCGACCGAGTCGAAAGCGAAGCAACAATTGTAAGCCGCAGGCAACAACTCGGCTCAGCTCAGTGAACAGGGACCAAAGGGAAGAGGAGGAGAAAGAGGAGAAGAGACAGTTGTAGGGATGAAACAAAAGCCATTGGCACGCTGCATAGACAGGCACTTGGATTTAGAGAAGCAGCAGGAGAGTTAGGAGGAGGAGAGGGAGTAGAGGTTGCAGGATCAGTTGTAGTTGAGAGGCAGCTGCTGTCTCATTATTAGCGCTTATGCAGCAGATGCCACAAGACTAAACCTCACAGAGAGAAGCCACAACATCAGCTGCTGCTGCTGCTCCTGGCTTGGCAGAGGCACAGGACATTTTAACAATTTTTAATGGTACATAGGAAAAATAGAATTATGCTCGTAAATTGATGGAATTAGGATACGGATACATTGCGACAGACAGGCAGACAGAAAGACGGCCAACACATGTTGCCAGCTGAAAAGTGACAATACGAGTATTTGAAGTAGAAATTAAATGGGAATGTTTTATATATTGAGAATAGAATATTAGATATTGAAAAAACAAATTAAAAAATTAAGAATACACGTTTATGCTGATTTTAGAGACTCTAAAGATTTTGAAGACGAAGGTAATGAAAATTTCAAATAAACTTAAAATGCGTGGAAAGCAAAAAAAAATAATATTGTAGTATCTTTCAAAATCTGATTTTTCTAGCTGTTTATACAAGTCATGAATATTTATACTTTATTGGATCTTTCACGCCATTTTCTCGCTGTTATCCTTGTATTCTACGTGTAACAGGTTTAAAAGAATTGCTCTAAAAAACAGATTCTAGCTGTGGCAACATTATAACCTTCCTCCAAGGACAAAACTGAATAACCGGCTTCCCAGAAAGCCAAAAAAACAACAAATAAGTCAAAATGCGAAAACCGAAACATACGCAAAACAAGAGGCAGGACCAAAAACAAGGTAAAAGCAAAGCCAATGATAAAAGGATAAGCAAAAGGAGCAGACAGACCAAGACGAAGAGTAAGCAGCAAATGTCTTTTTCTTTTTGAAAGAAAGAAAACAGCTGCCAAGACAGAAGACAAAGGCAGCAACATCAGGCGGCATGAAAGTGGATGTGGATATGGAACGGGGTCGAGACTCGACTCGAGAGTTGCCTTTAGCCTTAGGAGAAGGAGACGGAGACACGGCATAACAAAAGCAACAAAAAGACAACACAACACATGCTGAGGCTGAGACTCTGAAACTGGTGATCAACCGAGCTGACAACAGCGAACCGAACCGAGTTCAGAGAGGACAGCTGCAAGGATGCCAGGATACAGATACGGATACAACACAACAAAAACCAAGGCAACTATTAACAATTTTCAGCCTTGCAGCCAGCATAAGAAATTCTGAAAAAGAAAAAAAAAGGATGTACTAAATAAGTAAACGCAATGCTTTCAGCTGCTTTGGCTCCTTGTCTGTTTTCTTTTTTGTGTTGTTGCTGTTGTTGTTCTTGGACTTGTTGACCTCCATAGAACAGGAAGAGGAACAAAAAAACTTTTGTCTCAATTGTCGGTTACTCTATTTGGCCTAAATACATAGTTAACAAATGTGCGGACTTCTTATGAATATAATTAAAATGAAAACTAAACCAGAAATCATAAAGAAAACGTTTAAACACATTTTATCTATTTTACATTTGATTTCCGAAAAATTAATATACAGTGTGTAGTTTAAAGAGTATTTAAAATAGTTTTAAGCAATAAAAAAAATATGAAAAATCCATACATTGAAACTTATCGTGCTCTACTTATGCATTTCAACGATCTCAAAGTCTGTAAATAAATTGACTATTTGGCTGGCGAGCAAACAACATCCTCGATAGTTTAGTGGTTAGTATCCCCGCCTGTCACGCGGGAGACCGGGGTTCAATTCCCCGTCGGGGAGAGATGTTAAAACCTTTTTTATTGATTTTTAAAAAATAAATTGTTAATAAACATATTTTGCAATGTTTTAATTAACCATTTGACCATTTTAAGTTTTTAAATTATGCCTAAAAAGTGCTTTTTTTTTATGTACCCTGATTTCAATAGATTTTTTCTTTCATAAGTACGAGTATAATTAATGCTGTTATTATTCTAACTATATTTCAAGTATAATTTGTCTATTTATTTAACAACTTCTTTTAGGTCAAGTTTAATTTTGTTTCGTCTGATTTGAACTTTCTTGAAATAAGATATTAATTCGCTTTGCATTCACGAAGGCTTCCATTGATATGTTTTTTTTTATTATTATTTTGCTGAAAACAACTTTATTTATTTTCGATTTTCAGACTTGTTTACAATTGGCATATAAAAAATCGCATCAGCCAGTTTGTTGCATGTTGTTTACAGGGTACAAATATATGAATATTTATAAAGTGAACGCACAAATAGAAAAGAAAAATGGAAAAGCAACAACAAGGAGGAATGCGAGTACGAGACTTGACGTATTTTTTTTCCTTTTTCATTTTTTGCTTGCGCATAAAAGTATGCAATATTAAATTCATGCGCGCCTTTGCTTGCTTTGAGCAGAGTCTGATAAAGGGAAGAGAGAGAGAGAGAGAGAGAGAGAAAGGGGAGAGGAGAGAGAGAGAGAGAGAGAGAAAGGGGAGAGGAGCAAGAGAGCGAGCGGAAGTTAAGTAAATGCTGTGTGTGAACTGTGCACAGCCAGGGGGTTAAATCAAAAATATAAATAAAAAAAATAAAGGAAACAAGAGATTCCAATTAAAATACAGCCACTTTTCTCACTGCTAATTAATGAGAAATGGGCAAATAATTGAATCGAAAGAAAATGCAGGTAAAAGTGAAAAAAAAAACAGATAAAATACTTGCAAAAGAAATAAGTAATAATAATAATTATGCTTGAACCGATTGAATACTTTGACTGAATAGCACACATACACGCTGATGGAAAAAATAATAGAAACGATGATCTTTTTTCTTGATAACTATTAACTTTTTTTTATCATATTAACAATTTTTTTTTTTTTTTTAAATATTCTATTCTTTTTTTCATCACTGTACTCTTCTTTTCTGCTGTTGTTGTTGGCATGACAATTGCGCAATTGAAAAAAGACGCTTGACATGTGCACATTACACATGACGTTGCTAGGTATGCAATTGAATGAAATGATGATAATGATTATGATAATGATGATGGAGATGGAGAGATTATGATGACGGCGTTGACAATTGTGTTATGAAAGAGAGTTGAGTTGTGGAACAAGCGTAGATAGATTCTTGCACATGCCAGCAGTCGGTGCATGTGAATGTGCATGTGAATCCCAATCCCAATTCGAATTGTGAGATTCTGTTATGCGTTATGCTGATGCTGCCATTGACAGGCAAGAGTTTCAGCATCAGCAACAGCAACAGCTTCAGCTTTAGGCCAGGACAAAACAGTTTCGCATATTGCATAAATATGTTGCCTTTATCATACAATCAATACAAAGTTAAATTCAAGCAAAATTCGAACGGAACATAAATGTTATATACAACATGACCATTAAATACCCTTGCAAACAAAATATTAAACAATCTGTATACAATTTGATAGTTTCCATAACTATTTAATTTACAAATTTATCAAAACTGAACCGATTTTCAAGCGAAATGTCATGTTTATCAAGATTTGCTCTCCCTATTGATTTTGCATCAATATTTTTTTCATTTGGGAAATTTAATTTGCTTTCAACAATTTCCATTTTATCCAGTGAGTTTTTTAAAAAATTGACAAAACTCAATAGATTTGAATAAACAAAGTGTTTTTTTTTGCCTCTAAATGCATTCCACATTAAATTTAATTTTAATTGCGTTTAAATAAGTTCGTTTCATGTGTTTTTTGACACGCCTCTTTTTACACATTTCGTGACAAAAATAAAACAACCGTAGCAAGGGTATAACAGAAGCCTTCAATAGAGTTGCCACTTAACGTGACTATTGAAGCAGTCGTAGCAAACATGGTCAACTCTCAAGTTGGTCGACTGTTATAATTAGCCTATGCGTGTGTGTGAATGTGTGTGTGTGTGAACTAAAGGCAATTATGTGCATGACATCGGGACGATATGCATGACAGGACACATAAGGACACATTTGGGACATGTTCTCACATTTCCCACGTTTCCATAGAAAACATAAAGAAATGCATATGTATATGAAAAGTTGATTAGGTACTCACATCGCGTATCTCCTTGATCTTCTGTCCACCCTTGCCGATGACACAGCCGGCGAGACTCTGATGGATTAACAAGCGCACATCGAATTCCTCATCGCGCTGCAGAAAAAAAAACAGTTAATAAGGGAGATTATCAGTTAAGCATATAGATCAAATTGCAATTGGGATCGTAATAAAAACATTTCAAAATACTTTACAACTTTACTTTAAAAATCATATTTCAAGTTTTGTAATAAAAATTTAGAACGCTGATTAAAATTTTAAATTAAAAATACATTCGAACTTCCCTTACTCGAATCCTTATTATCCAAAGACACTCATTAAGCTCGAGTTAGAGAGAAATTCGAGTTATAGAAGTTAGAGTCATGGAAGTTTAACTGTATTTTAAAAATTTTTGTTCAGTTCGGATATGTTTAGAGTCTAAATAGTGTTGGGAGCTCCCAGAGCAACTGCGTGCCCACCGCTGGCTTAGACTTTTAACTTTCATTTGCAATCCCTGATATCTACCATATAATTAATTTTCTATATCAATTACGCACCTCTTCAAAGTATTTCAGCATTTCCGTGATGATCTCCAGCGTAGACTCGATATCCGCCGAGATTTGTATGGTTCTATTAACGTGCAGAGAAACAGAAAGAAAATTTTTGTTTTTTTGTTTTTTAGATAAATTAAATAGAGGAAAAAGAGAGAGAGAGTGTGTGAGAGAAAAAGTGGGAGAAAGAGAGAAAAGTGTGAGGAATACACACACATATTAAAAAATATACGAATTTATATTCCTAAAATTAAGCTCTAGTCCTAGACATTACATAAACAACTTATGATATGATAATAAAGAGGCAAACAGAGAAGAGAGAGAGAGAGAGTAATGATTAAAGAGAACTTCAGAGGCAGGTTCTAACTTTCCTGGACTTGTCGATTGTTTGTTGTACCCATCATACCACATTTAAGGACAATCGATTGCTGGATTTATCGGGAAGAGAATACTATGGGCAATTTTAGGGTTCGATTTGGGTTTTTGGATTTGACGAGCGCTTTTTTGTGTTTTGTTAGTAACGGAAAAATTGAGCAAGGTCTCCAGTGCTTGATTATATGGTATTTAGTATATATATTTTTATACAATATATTGAATGCCGTGCATTTGTTTGGTGTTTTTTGGCAGTGCAACGATTAGTAGCAAAGTTAGCGTATATATATTTAGATTGGGGTTAAGGTTAAAATCGAGCTAACGCATCTGGCAAAGGGATCAAAAAGCAGCTACATTTGCTGCCTAAGAATTGGGAATATTTTTGCAACAAGTATGAGACGTCACTTTCAGCACAAGCACATACAACAAAAGATAGAGACAACGAGACAGAAAGAGAGAGAGAGAGTTGAGGAGAGAAGAGAAAGGCACGCGTCCAGCAGCTACAAATAAGATATTGTCTATCTTTAGTTTTTAAAAATATATACCAAGGATCGTAACGAGTCTTAATTTTAATAGATCAAGTTTTGTGATATTTTTTTTTTTAAATTAACTTTTGTTTATATTTTTAATAACAAATGATTAAAGAATATTTAAGTTTTTATTTTGATTAGAAATATTAATAAAAATTTATTTTAAAAAAATGTATTATATATAGTTATTATTAAATGAAATAAGTTATTTATATTGGTTAAGTAATTTAATGTAACTCTTATTTTAAATTTTAAATATTTCTTTAACATATTAAACATTTTTAAAATAAATATTTTTTGTGTATTTAAAATGAAAAAAATTATACAATGAGTTTTATTATATGTAATAATTGAAATTTAAATATTTCATGATTTTATTTTCTTTTAGAAATAATAATTGTAAGAAGTAATAATTGAAATTTAAATATTTCATGATTTTATTTTCTTTTAGAAAAAAAAAAAAGTTTTAATTAATATTTATCATCCTGATCCTTGATATAGCAAACCTAATATTTATGATAGCTATAAAATCAATACATGTATTTATTAATATAAAATGATAAAGATATATACGAAATACTCTAGCTAAGACAGACCTAAGTAAACTATATAATCAAGGATTAATGTTTTCACTGTAAGAGATATTTGAGTTGTTGTTTTTTTTGGTAAGCATATACAAGAGAGATATTAAAAATTGGTAATAGAGATAGAGATTTTGTTTTGTGGTTTACCGTTCGGGGCCTTGGGAATCGTCCACAGATACAGTGGCTTTATACTGCGCGTTGTTTATATTTTGGTTTTTGGTTGGTTCAGTGATTCATTGGTTCATTTTGGGTCCATTGGGAGGGCGGATGGGCGGGCGGGCGAGACGAGACGGTGAGACGAGACGGTCGGGCGTTCAGTTGGGCGGTTGCATGGACGATTTTCGATATATATGGTTATCGTTCAGTTGATTGTTTGGCCGGTTGTAAATATTATTATTATAATTTGCATACAGATACACAAGTTGTTGTTGTTGGAGAAAGGTAAACAACACACAAACAACAATGGAATAATGGGACCAGCATGGATGTTGAGATATTGTACAGATTATCATATCGATTAATATATCGATATTTGAGATGGGTTCGGTCGATTTAATAGCGCAGCGTTTTGGCATCGGTTTTTTTTTGGATGGTCATCATTTACATTGTTATCGATTATGCAATCGATATTAAATTATCGTCATCGAAATATCGAGTTATCGAGAGAAATTATCATTGTCATTTATCGAATCATCGATTTCAGTATCGATATCCGTTTTCGATCATTTGATTCATCGGGGGCCAGTTTTCAAATATTTATATTCAGATTTTCAGAACAGTGGCAGGTGACGAAGTCATATACCCAGACCCAAGGGGCGCCAGTGTGCAGTGTGGGACAGACCAGAGCGGGCGGGCGATCAATCGGTCGGTCAATCGATTGATTAATCGATATCAGTTGGTCAGACGATTTTATATATTTTTCATTTATACATAATTTGGTTTTTTTTAAGGTTACATTTTTGGGTCGTACGTAAGAAGTAGAAGAGAGAGAGAGAGAAAGAGAGAGAAAATTGTTCATTTAGTTAAAAAGGTTAAAAGCGTGTAAATTATTCATTGTTGTTGTTTTTTATTTAATTATACAAAAAAAAGGTGGCATATTTTTTGTTTTGGTTTTCTTGGTAAATAAAGCGCCTAAATATTACTTTTGTTTATGAAGACTGAGTCAAGGCGAGAGATAGAGACACAGAGAGAGAGAGAGAGAGAGGAGAGAATGAGGCTGTTAGCACCCGAGAGACAGAGAGAGGGAGAGAGATTTGGGAGAATCAGAGTTAGTGAGAAAGCGTGTTATTTTTAATTGTTTGTTGAAAGAGTATTAATTATTCGGTTTTAAAAACACGCATCAAGGAGCTGAGATTTGAGACGGATGGGAAGAGGCCTGCAATTGCGGTTCCAGAGACTTCAAGACTTTGCGAAAGAAAGACAGTGTACACCATAAAGACAGGAGAATTGGGAATTTGCCTTTTTGTCGTTTCTTTTTATTTTGTCTTGGTACATAGCGAACAGAGCGAGAGAGAGACAGAAAGAGAGAGTAAAAAGGGGGAGGGGGATAAAGATGGTATATAAATAATACTAGACGCTTCAAATATGTTTTTATATTAGGGTTGTTGATAAAATAAAATATCGATAATAATAATAATTTTTACTGAAGATAATATCAATATCGATAAAATTCTGAAATGTTCTTTACAATAAAATAATAATACATATTTCAAATTTCGATATTCTATCAATATTGAAATTTCT
This sequence comes from Drosophila recens, assembly GCA_037043495.1. Classification (NCBI taxonomy): domain Eukaryota; kingdom Metazoa; phylum Arthropoda; class Insecta; order Diptera; family Drosophilidae; genus Drosophila; species Drosophila recens. Next base: position 12,632 of record JBAMBJ010003710.1, on the reverse strand, counting down.
AAAAATACAATATTTTTGAGCGACTAAAGTTGCAAATAGATATTGATATCGATATATTGTCAAAATTATCAAATTTCGATATATTATCAATATCAATATTTTGAAAAATATAATATTGAGCGACAAAAGTGGCAAATAAATATATAGATATTTTTGTGAAAATTATCTAATTTCGATATATTATCAATATTGATATTTTGAAAAATATCAACAACCCTAGTCTCTATACTAAGTATTTTGCAGTAATTTTCTCTGTGAATTTTTGTGATTGCTTCAAGTGCGCTTTTGTTTCATTTTGTTTTGCTTTCTTTTCAGTTTTTTTTATAGGTTTTTACTGTGATTTGTGCACGTTTTAGTTTTATAGTACCTGAGTTCGCATCTTCTGGATGTGTTGACCTCCCTTGCCAATGACAGCGCCGGCAATCTGTGAAGTTTAAGAGGAATAACAAGAGGACGGAAGGATATTAAGCTGAGTGGCGGATTTATTTAGTTGGAGGCGGATTACGCTCGTACTTACACTGCTTGGTATCAGTATGCGGACAGTCTCCTCGTTGCGTCTGTTGCGCTTTTGGTCCTGTGGTCCATCGCCATCATTGCTTTCGCGCTTCATTTTCATTCTCTCTGCAAAATGAAGAAAGGCCATAAACAAACGCGTAAATCAGTTTGCCTGTGTTTTTTATTTTAAATTTTTATGTGTTGACTCAGAGCAGATTGCACATACGCAGCGTGTGCCAGTTCGTAAACAACTGAACGTCACGACGATGGCCCGAAAACCCGTTGGCTAAAATCAACAAGTCACTTCGAGAATTCAACACGAAGTCGTGATACGCTTTCAAATTTAATATCATATCACATGTTTAGGCCAAAACATTTCTTTGATTGTTTTTTTAGTACCTACAATACAAAAAACTAAAAACAAATTATTCTGAATAATTTCTAATGTTTTTACAAAACATATATTTCTATTCTGCTATTCTATTCTTTTTTTTTTATCTATTAAATTGTCAACTACATTAATTATTCGAATCTATTCTCTTCAATGTAAAACACTGTCAACATAATTCTTAATTTTTTTTTTGTCTTATGTATTGAAAATATTGAGAAAAAGATTTTCTTTTAAAATTTCAAATCATTTTCAAAGAAAACTTTTAGGATTTTCAAATATTAAAATGTATTTTAGAGAAACGCCAAAAAGTTTGCTTTTTAAAATTGACACCAAAAAGAAAATTAAAAACAATATTTTTCAACATTAGACACAATGTTTTCAAACGTTACGGCAAAGTTGTTGGACTCTCAATGTTGTGCCATCAAATATAAAATTTTATAATGAACTCCAAATGGCAGCCGCATTGTGGGTTGGAATTTAAGTTTTATTTTTTGCCAAGCGCAATTAAACAACAATTCAATTTGATTTCAAACATCGAATTCATTCTTCAAGTCGGAATAAATTGTTGACTGGTTCTGCAAGTCGTGCAGCTGTCAACGTTTGACAAAAGGCGTTCAAGTCTTTTAGCCTTAACAATAAATACATCCATCTATCTATCTATATAAATATATATGTATCTTGTTGCAACGCCCTATGCCAAACAATAGCTACTCAAGCGGAAATATCAGACAGCCCACATTGCATTATATTTCATATTTATATAGATGCAACTAAACATCAAAGAGAACAACTTTAGTACATTAAAGCAAAAAGCAAAAGTAATTCTCAGCACGCCGAAAGTTGGTTGCACTTTCAGCAAAATATCTTAAAATATGGGAAGATAAAAAGGGGAAAACTAGATAAAAAAAACTTACAATATTGAGTCAAAGACGATTGTTATATTCTATGGATTTATGTTTATATTTATGTATAAGCAATACACAAATTGCGACAAAATTTAAATACACTAAGAAAGGGTATACAAAGTTCCCTTTAGTATTAAATTGCATAATGTAATCCAAGCATTTGCCCCCCTTATGAATGAGTCTATATTCAATTATTTTAAATAAGTCTGAGTCACAAAAAAAATCAAAATAAAAATGAAAACAATTGAGGGGCTTTGTCAGCTGCCGTCGCCTACAGATCTACACTCGAGGTGTGTGTGTGTGTGCGAGTGTGTGTATGTGTTATGTGTACTTTGTGTTTCGTTCCATTTCTAGTTGCGACACTTGAACAACTCTCAGCTCAGATGTCAAAACATCAATTGTCCGAGCTGTTAAGTTGTCAAAAATATGTCCGATATGTTGCCAACAACAGATTTAAATGGGCTTTTGTTTAAAGCCGCAAACAGTGAGCTCTTAAAGTACACGTATTTACACAGGTATTCTGTTGCGTTGTGTGTGGGCAGAGAGCTTATTTTATTAAAAGGGTTGAGTCAAAAGCACCTTGAAAACTGGCTGCTGTTTTTCTCTTTTATCCATTATAATTATTATTGGTAAAAGTTAAGTGTTGTTAACCTGTTGGCAGACACTGTACTTTGTCCAGCAGACCATAAAGTTGAGCTTCTCACCAAATATAATTACTACTTTTGTCAGTTCTTAGTTCTTAGCTATAAAAGTCTTTAGATCAAAGACCTGCTAAGCAAAATTGTTGGAAAAAATTAAGAAACCTCTTTGATGGAAAGCTAACTTGTTTTGTGATTATTAAGCATTATTTTAAGTTTTGTTATAAAATTTATATTATTTTATTGATAATATATTCTATATTTTTGTAAAAAGCGATCCTCATACAGACCTTAATTTTTTCATATTCTTCTCTGTTTGCAACGATATTTTTCGAGTTCTAAGATATCTCTTCAATTTTATAATGTGACAAGTTTTTCAAACTAAGCAATTCCCTAAACAAAACGCCGTAATATAGTATAAGATAATTATCTAATCTATGTTGTGTGAAAACTTCAGCTTTCTAGCCTTAACCGTTTGGCCTTCACGTTGATACATTAGTCAGTTTTGTTTTATTTTCTCTACTTCTTTTTCATAATAAAAAGCTACTTTATTTAGAGTTATCATATTAACCGGAGTTCTGAACTAAACTAAACTATAATCCTTTTTATAATTCAAGGAATAAATTATCTTTATTACAATCCTCATACTTTTTCTTCAATTATAAAACAAAAACTTGTTAGCACAAAATTTTTCTTATTGATAAATTACCTCTCCTTTTTTTTACCGAACTAATATCACAATTTCAAATGTTGCACAAAGTTTTTCTTTTAGAAATTTTACAGCCAATCTTCACGTTTTGAACATTTTTCACATTTCTGCACGAAAAACTTAAGAATTTTTATTGATAATTTGCACAAGTTATATAACGACATCAAGTATAATTTGGAGATGGGAATAACTATAGTTGATTTAGGAGCAGGTAGCAGCAGGTGCTGCTGTGTCCTGTTGCCAAAGGCGGTTGGAAAACTAATGAAAATAGTTTCCAGCATTTGAGCTATTTATAGGCAAATCCATGACTATGGACAGCCAATGAAAATCAAAGATCAGGATATGAACAGCTACGGAAACGGAAATTGGTTGACCAATAGAAATTGTACAAATATGTTCCAAATTGACAATACTTGGGAAAAAGCTGGGGAAATGTTCAGTTATGGATTCCGGATGCTAGGCAACCGTAAAACTAATTGTTCCTCTTTTAGGGCCACAACAGAAGAAGGAACTACTAGATAAGTTGGATTGGAATAGACATAGAATTGCACAAGTATAAATGAGAGAGCATTATATACTATATAGAATATTGTGAGTATATATCTCTCTCTATAAGTCACAAGTGCATTTGCTGTATCTATGATTGATGGATCTACACATATGTGCAAGAGATATATATATAGTTAGAGGAATGAGAAATGTACATGTACATATATATTAGGGTGTCCCTTATTTGGTCGAAGTCAATATTTTCAAACGCATACGGGCTAGTTCTGTTCATTAGGTCCTAAAGCACTCAGAAATAAATTTTTACCTCAATCGGAGTATGATAACCCGTGCCGACTTGGATCGGAAAATTTAAAGATTATATGGGACAAAAAAAAATTTTTTTTATTTTTTTAATTTTTTATTTTTTATTTTGTTTATTAGGTCCTAAAGAACTCAAAACCAAGTTTTCACCTTAATCGGAGTACGATAACCCATTCAAATTTGCATCGAAACATGAAAAAGCAGTATTTTAACACGGATTATACATTTTTCGATGATTTTTCATGTTTCGATGCAAATTTGAATGGGTTATCGTACTCCGATTAAGGTGAAAACTTGGTTTTGAGTTCTTTAGGACCTAATAAACAAAATAAAAAAATAAAAAATTAAAAAATAAAAAAAATTTTTTTTTGTCCCATATAATCTTTAAATTTTCCGATCCAAGTCGGCACGGGTTATCATACTCCGATTGAGGTAAAAATTTATTTCTGAGTGCTTTAGGACCTAATGAACAGAACTAGCCCGTATGCGTTTAAAAATATTGACTTCGACCAAATAAGGGACACCCTAATATATATAGTCAAATTACATATTGGCTCTTATATAGTAATTGCTGTTGAAACCACAATTCCACAACAAATAACCAACTAACTAAAAATGGGGTTGCATTCAGTTCCCTATGAATATTAAATATATACTATATGGCATACTGTATGCAACTTCAGCTGATGTTTTCACATTATACATTTTTAAGACATCCGCAGGCCAGAGGCGTGTTTAAATATTGATAGAACAAAGCCTTTCTCCTTCCCTTCCGTTTTTTTGTGTGATTTCTGGTAGATTCGTTAAACGCTTGTGAAATGCAACAAATTGCGCTGACGTTGCAAATATCATTATCATTACAGGAAGCTGACGTGGCCAAGTCGCCAGTCGCCAAGTCGCGTCCTTTGACGTCCCCACCCTATTAATAGGTTTGCGAAAAAAATTAAAAACTTGGTACGTGGGCATATGAGAACAAACTTGTCTATTATTCATATAATTAGGGCAATTTGCGGCAAGTCTTTTCCTCTTTTTACTGCACATTTCTGACACACAGAACAAAAACTAGTGGCCAAGGCTACAGTTGACCCTGTATTTATTTGCATAGATAATTGTCACTGTGCAGCCCAAAACGGTAAGAGCTAGAAGGATGAAATTTGTACACTACATGGGATAGACAAATTTATCGATCAGTGAATATGAATTTCAAGCGTGTCAAAGTTTATCCTGTATTTATTTACATAGATAAAACTGTTTGTCATTGTGGAGCCTAAACGGTAAGAGCTAGAAGACTGAAATTTTAACAACACAACAGAAAAGACACATTTTTCTTGCAGTGAGATGACATTTTAAGAAATTGGAATTGCAAGTCGATTAAATTTTACCCTGTATTTATTTACATAAAAAACTCTGTTATTGTGAACGACAAGAGGTAGAAAACTGAAATTTATCGAGCAGTAAAAAAACCTTTTAAGAAATTCAAGTTGCAAGCGCATACATTTTAATTAGTTTGAAACCTTACGCTACTTTGATTTCTTTATTTAATTTAGTAATTAACAAACTTAAGACACTACAAAAAACGGAGTTTCTTATTATTTTAACGTTTATTTATCCTTCGACAAACTTCCCATACACTTTGAGCTTTTTAATTACAGGGCTCAAACAATCTCGGGACATTTTCGCACATTTTTAATGAGTCCTGAGACTTTCAACAGCCGCTTGGCCTCAATAGCCTTAAAGACAGTTAATAATAGGGCAATTGCCTTGAAGAGCACAAACTGATCGAATTGGGGGTTGAGGATGGGAGAAAGCAAAGTCAAAGGATACAGGACTACACTTAAGGACTTTGTAGTGGTTTTTGTTTAGCAGTGTTGCAATGAACATATCTTAATTGCACATTGATTGAAGAAAACCGCAGCTGGTCAAGCAAATATTTACAGCTTCCCACGCCAGAGAGAGGGAATAATAAGAACGAGAGACGGGGTGTCAATTGATAGAGCCCTAAGCAAAAGTGGCCTGAAAGTGACATAAATGGACAGGTAGCAATTATGTGAAAATCATTTGATTGCTCTACCACATCCACATCCTGTTCAAATAGCTTTTGACAGCGCACACGCGTTTAACCACGACACCCTCCCACTCCCCACCCTTCCTAACCTACCCTTCTCCCGCCCACTACCAGCTATGACCACGCCTACACACCAACACACAGACGGACCACAATAAAGAAAAAAAAGTTAACTTGCGAGTGGCGGTGGTAGCAACAACTTTTGTTCATACACACACACACACACACACACACACACACACGTGCGCACACAGGTGACCACAAAAATGTGGCATGCCACCTAGCGTCTGGTGGCAGCAGCAACAAGGCTCAAACACACGGCGGGTAACGGTTATACTATATATGTATGCTCTGCGCCCCCAAAGAACACGTTGTTAGCCCAGTAACCATAAAATAGAAAGGTTGATGGGTTTGTGACAGTTCGACAGTTCTGGCTACGGGGGATGCTAAAAATAATAGAAACGTTCTTTTTTTTTGTATTTGGAAAATGTAATTTTTTATTTTTATAATTTTTATTTTATTCCTATTAGCAATGTTTAAAAATTGAACAAAGCAACGGAGTTATATATTCTTGCACAGCTTTTAATCATATTATTAAATATTAGGTTTAAAAAGTCAAAATGACTCTCGTTTCTATTATTGTTTTCATCACTGTCGATATCTGAGACTATCAAAGTTCATTTTTTTCTAGATTTAATTTAAATTTTGTTAATATTGACACAATCACTGCAAGGATTTCCTTATAAATTAATGGAGATTTTGACTCTTATGCTTTTTATATTTCTTATTTTTAATTAAATTATATATTACTTATTATAAACTAAATCAAGTATGAGATTGCATCTCGATTGGCTCAAAAATTACATCCACAATTTTTTTATTTATAGTTATGTTGTACTTTTTATATTTTTATTTGTCTACTGGGCATTTACTAGTTTAGCAGCTTTTATTATTTTTTGTTTATTTTATGCAGGACACAAAAAGCAGGAGCATACTTCTTTTTACACTCCCCCTTGACGTGACTGTGCTGCATTTTGTTGTTGTTCTCGTCGTTGTTGTTGTTGTTGTTATAGTTATTGTTGCTGCCTCCTGCCCAACTTAATTGGACGCTGTCCACTGCTGTCCGTCCGTCCGCTTGTCCGCTTATGTCCGAACTTATGCGTTCGCCAGGCACTCTATAATTTAGCGGAAAAACAGCTAATGGACGCCATGTTCACGCAACAACAATGCGACTGGGACATGCTGAGAGACAGAGACAGACAGACGAGAGAGAGAGGGGGAAGGGAAGGGGGAAGAAGGAGGACAGAACGGAAATGCACACAATTGACAATTCTCATCGCTTGGAAAAAGTAGATAGAGAAACACAGTCTGTCTCTTTCTGTCTTTCACTATCCAACTATCTCTTGCTCACTCTGTCTGTCTGTCCACTTCAAGGCTTTTATATGGACATGTCAGCGTGCTCAGCGAACCATCGCGTGTCTATCCCCCTCCGCCCCCCTCTTCCCACACCCACTTCCCCTTCGAAATCCCACTCGGACCAAGCTAATAACTAATGTGCTTATGGCGTGTGCTAACCGCGTCCCCTTTAGACGACTTGCCGTCCATTCAGGTACAGTAAAAACTTTCGTCCACTTTCGGCCTTTTGGTTGAATGTGTCCTGTGTCTTGTGTCTTGTCTCTACTTTGACTCTCTTTTGAATTATTAAGCACCTTCGATTGGTAAGCAGTTACCCTACCCAACTATGCCTACCTTCCATCTCCTCCTCCTCCTCCACCTTCCTTTTCTAACCCCCTACACTGCAAACAAAAATGGTATACATAAGCATAATAAAGTAGCTACAAATTTCGTATCCAACTCAACTACATAAATTCAGCAATTGCATCTTGACTAATTGCCAGACTATTTATTGACTTTGTGACCTGCATACCAAGCTTAAAAACAGTAAGAGAATATCCATTCATTAGTGAAAAATTAGTAGTAGCAAAAAAGTGCTAAATAGTAGTAGAAAACAGAAAAGTATTAGGATGTGGGCATAAAATAATATAACGCCAAAAGATCTATCGATAAATACGGAGGCAAGTCTGATTAACTTTTCTAATCATTTAACATTTTTAATTTCATTAACTTTCTGCAAAGAGACAAAATTAATTATCAACTCTATATATTGCAAAAAAGCCACTTTTTGAACGAAAAGGAGAAAAAAGGGGTTAAATTTTTAGAATTTTTCAAAAAATCCTAAAAAAAATATCAGCGAAGAGATTTTTTAAAATTTCTTTTTGCAGTCACTATTAGAATTGTTTGAAGATTTTTTTCCATCAAAACATTTTAATCCCGAGGAAATAATTTTCAAAAGTAGACTTTTACAAAAATTCTAAATATTTAATGGGTTAAAGGAAAGTTTTGTATCATTCGAACGGAATTTAAATGTCCTTTCCATTGGTGCCAAAGCAATGGGATTTAATTTTCATATTTGAAGCAATCAAAAATAAGCAAATCAGTCAAAATACCGGTCGTTTCTATTATTTTTTCCCATACCTGAATCTATTTAAAAAAAATTTTCCGCTGTTTAATGTTTGATTTAAAATCTTCCAAGCTCTATTCATAAGAATTTGCAACAAATTATTACTCTAAATAAGATTAATAAACAATAAACAGATTCAATATCAAATCTCTCATATCAGCTTAAACATATTTTAGCCATTAAAGTAGCTTCAAGGCAATGAATTTATTGGCATGCAGTTGATGTTTTTGTAATTTTATTTTACATTTTTTTTTTGCGATTTCAATTTGTTTATCGTCATTGCAAGTGAAGATGATTGTACCACATACATATAACAAACAGATATTTCCATAGAGATTTGCAGAGAGAACGTATAGATAGATATCCGAATATATGTATGCATATTTGTATTCGTATTTGTCATGGGAAAACGAGAAACGCTGCAAGGCAGCTCAAGGTTTTTTTGGGGTCTTCTCCTCTTTGTGTATGTGTGTGTGTGTGTGTTTGTGTAGTAAACGTGTTTCAGACATATTTGAGATTAGCATAAGACAAACAAACACAATTTATGCCGTTGCCGTTTTGTGCCATTCAATAAGACAAAAGCTATCAAAATACTTGAGCGGAACATGCTTTAAGGGGAGGAGGCAGAAAAAATGGCGTGTGATAAGTAAAAAAATAACACAAATATAAATAACAAAAGAACAGATTAAAATGCTATGCACAGTGGTACTCTTGGTCATTTAAAATGAGAACTTTCAATAAAACCAAAAACATAATTGACTGTTAGTTGTTAAAAATAATAAATTTATTTCACCAATAATTTTTTTTACCATTTTGAACGTCAAGAGAATTTTTAAGCTTTCATTTTAGAATATATGATGTCTTTAAGTGATAACAGCTAATTAATTTAAGTTTAAAAATAAGAGGCATTTTAAAATTAAATATTTTTCCCTATTTCCAAATAAAAATCATTTGCATTTCGAATCAATATATACTAAATAAAATGTTTTCGAGCTAAATTGACCAAAATTAACCACTGTGCGATGCTGCGTACAATTGTGACGTCACGAGTCAAAATCAAAGGCAAAGGCAAATTACAATCGTGTTTACCATCAATCTTTACACAGTTGACCCGCATCACAGATTTGTGCCCAAAAAGTGTATACAAAATATAAATGCGGGCAAATGTAACTTTCATATGCAAAATGTAAATTTTATATTTCTTTTCCATGCACACTCATATTTATATGAATTTAATATACAATTGTGTGTTGCCAACGGGGAAATCAGGCAACAAAATACTCGTGCAATGGCCCAAATGCAGCTAGGAAGAGCAGTTGTTGCCAGTTGTATTGCCAAAAAAGTAAATAAATAAATAAAAACACAAAACAAAATTCAATTCAAGTTAAGCTGATTGCATTTGCAGTGCTGGAAAGCACCATAAATATTGTATGATATGGATGCTCATATATTATAAATAATCAAAGCGAGCGAAATAACAACAACAACAACAAGAAAAAAGGCAAGTCATATAGGCTGCTGTGTGTATGTGTGTGTTGGGTGTGTGTGTGTGTAAATAGGCCGATATATAACACCCCCGTAAGAGAAATTTCATTTACCGCATAACAAGGCAAATTTTTGTTCGCATTTTATTTTGCTTTTTTTTTTGGTCAACGAATTTTGAACGTGTTTTTTTTTTTTTTTGCTCGGCTTGTCAACGATAAGTACAACAACAACAATGATACTTACTCGGCACATTTAAAAAAACAACAAAAAAAATTTGATGCCATTATAAAAGAAAAAATCGCAAATGAAAAGAAATTCTCTTTTGCTCGTAAATCTATTGCGACAATAAAATCAAATTTATTTGCAACAACAAAATATCAGCTCAATGTCAATGAACGGAACATAGATACACACACACACACATACACGCGCGATAGATAGGGAGACAGAGAGAGGGAGAATCAAAGAGCACGAGCCACAAACAGAGTTTATGCATATACCAGTGTTGCCAACTATTTACAAGCAAAAAAAAAGCGACAGAAATTGTTTCCCGCAATTGAACTTTTTATAAAAAGCCACATTTGACGGGAAAAAATGCTATGCTGACAACACTGGTCATGTATATATACAATGTATATATATACATACTCATGAGAGGAATCTCAGTGATTCAAGCAATTGGCATAGATTGTCTCATTGCCAAAATATGCAAGAGGCGCACACACACACCCATATACACACACACACGCGCACACACACACACACACTTAGTCAATGCAAACAACAACAAGTTAACACGCTAAACGAATTCACAATGTCGAGGTTCTGGAACCAACAACCAAAGATGGCAAATAAAAGTGAGCGCTAAATAAACCTGAAACTCGCAGGAACAAAAGCAAAAGTTAAAAAATTTAGTCGTAAAGAGCTGGGCGATTATTCAAGCCGAATTCCACTGTAAAAGTTAAAATGGCAACAAACACAAAAGACAGGTGTGAAAACTCATTAGTCTTTAGGTGTACTTTGTGTGTAAACAACAACAGAGAAACTCTTTACTTGATACCCGGTAATTTTACAGCATCCAAGGGGTGTATTCCATTATTTTATTTTATTTTATTTTTAATTTCTATTGATTTTTTATTTAATATTCACATTTTATTTTATTGTTTATTCACTTCATTTATTTAAGTAAGTGTAAGTATATTTCAGTCGACTACTCGACAATTGCAATTTGTACTTGTAATCGCGCAAGACAAAATGTCGCCAAAGAGCATCGATTGATGCTGAGCATCGAGTACAAAAGCAACAACCAAATAACGGCAACTACTATGCATAAAATATGGGTTAGACACAGTTGCCATTTTTATTTCATTTCCTTTTTCATCGAAATTTGTTGGGCACGTTGAACTTTGTGGCTTAGCGAAGCGTGGGAGTTGTTTTGAGTTGCAGACAAATGAAAACGTTTTGTTTTGATTTTTATCTGTTTGCCGCTACGATGAAAACAACAACAAACAACAAACGACAACAACAACATAATTAAATTACATTATAATGAAGTTTATGCCGGCACACGCGGTAGCTAAAGTTGCTTTTCTTGGGCAGAAGAGAAAGAGAAAAAACGAAAACAACAGACAAAGCGGAGAGACAACGTCGCCGTTGACGTCGCAGTCGACTGCGATGGGCTTTGCACTTTTAAATGCGGGAAGATGCCGGCGCGCAAAGTTTACAGCGCCGACACGCTAGTGCAAGCGAGAAGGCAATAGAGAGAGAGAGAGAACAAACAGAACAAAATACGAAGCTGAAACCGACGCCGCGGCGCGGCCGTAGAAATTTTCTGAGCCAAAGCCAAGTACACATTTCTTTCTTTCAGCACGGTGGTTGTTAAATGTGAATGGAAAAAGGCCAAAATAGGCGCAGAGGCGACAGTGCAAGGGCTGCAATTGGCAATGTGCCTGCCAAGAATCTCGATTAAAATTGGACGTCACACTGGCCAACAAGAAGCGAATGCAAAAGCAATGAAAAACCAATATAACATTATTTTACGAGTCTCTGTACACACACACACACACACACACACACATACGGACATATTGGCAAATATTTCGCACAGCACTAACACACTCACAGAAATACGGAACAAATTACAGCGATAATTGTGTTATTACAGCGAAAACATGCAAAGCATGTTTAACATTTGCGATTTCCTTGTGACGAATTCTTTACGGTTGCTTTTTCCTTTTCTTTTCTCTACCCGTCGCGTCGCTTTTCACTTACCTTGGCGTTGCCTTTTCTCTGGAATCCTTTTCTTTGTCGTATCGCAAAAACACAATCGACACTTATTTTAGTTGACACAAACACCAATAATCGAAAGCAAGTATTTATTAAAATTGTCTGTATTTAAATTATTACACAAACACGAAAATACCGAGATCAAATATGACTGTACGATAGACTGACTTGTCGACTTTGCTTTTGCCTAAGAAAGTTGCCTGACAGTAAAAAAAATATCATGTGGCAGCTGGCTCAGCTTGGCAAATAAAAAAGGTGGCAGCCTTGCCTCCCAGAAAAGAGATTACTGTAATTTTTAGGTAAATTATAATTAATGTACGCGTTTTC